>LJIJ01000143.1:0-235171 GCA_001718145.1 Orchesella cincta
ATAAACTCGCTCAAAGAAAATTTGAAATGTTTCCATTAAGAAAATTTCCCAAGAATCAACATCAGAATCAAAAGATCTCTGGAAAATCATAAACGTTGAAGCTGGTCGACAAAAAAAAGCGACTACGATTCCTACTCTTAATGTTTTAGGAAAGCAAGTGACAGCGCATAAAGAAAAACTGGATGCGCTTTGTGAGCATTTTTCACAAAATCCAGCCAATGTGAAAGTTGAAGTGAAACTACCTGAAATACATGACGAAAGTTCCCAATTAAATAGCTGTTTCTTCAACAAGTGCTCCGTTTCTACTGTTGAAGTAACGAATGCTATCAAATCTCTGAAAACAAACACTGCGAGTGGACATGACAGTATCCCAGCAAAGTTCTTCACTTTGTGCTCGGATGTCATTTCAAAGTACCTCACTCCAATTATAAACGATATGTTTAAACAAGGAGATATGCCAACAATGCTAAAAACTGCACTAATTGTTCCACTATACAAACAGAAGGGAGAGCAATGTCTAGTGAAAAATTATCGGCCAATCTCGATTCTCCAACAGCAGCAAAAGTCATTGAGAAACTTATGTATCAAAAACTGATGGATTATCTAGAATCGAATAACGCACTTATGACTCAACAACATGGATATCGGCACAACCGATCAACTCAAAGTGCTATAACCCTGATAACTGACGATATCAAAAGCGCTGCAGACAAAGGTCAACTTACTGGAGCTGTATTTATAGACTTTCAGCAAGCATTTGATCGAATTAAATACAACACCATGCTGGAAAAACTAGTCAACTGTGGAGTAAGAGGATCTATGTTGAACTGGTTTCAGTCTTACTTCAGTGACAGAAAATTATGTGTTGTGTCAAGCGGTGAAATGTCTTCAATGTTCAATATGATTCGTGGCAATCCCCAAGGCAGCACGCTATCTGGTTTGACCTTTTCACTATACCTCAACGACATCCCAAATCTCTTCAGTGGATGTAAATGTATATTTTATGCCGATGACTTGGTCCTTTTTACACACGGAGCCTCAGTAACAGAAATTGAAGAAGTGCTCAAGGAGGACCTCCAGAAACTTGAACAATGGTGTATCAAAAATGGAATGCAAATAAACGTTCCGAAGACAAAGTGCATGATTTTTGATAAAACCAAGAACAGTGACAAGCTAGCTCTTAAAATCGATGGTTTAGAAATTGATACTGTTAAAGAATTCAAATATTTAGGACTTATACTAGACCAGAAATTATCATTTGTCAAACACTACGACACGGTTTGTAAAATATGACTAGTAGAATGAATATGTTACGACGCTATGCAAAGTACTTTTCGTGCAAGTGGAGACATATTTTTGCAACGTCTCTCATTGTATCTTTGTTAGATTATTGTCTACCTGTCTGGGGAACTTAAGTGAAGGTAAAATAGACAGAATAGACAACATATTACTTAAAACTGTGAAGTTTGTTGTGACTCAAAGCAACAAGAAGCAAAAAGAGCGTTTTGATTTGTTTGAAAAACTAAACTGGCTTACATGCCGAGAAAAAATAACTTTGTTTAGTTTGCAATTCGTATTTAAGCATGTGCGTATGAAATCCACATTGAATCAATGTTTCGAACACCTGAAATTACGGGGGAAAACTGGACGGGCTTCCAAATTAGAAAACTTTTTGTTACCAAAAATGCGCACTGAGTTCGGAAGATCTTCTTTTTCCTACAGAACTATACTTTTATGGAACAAATTACCTAACATTGCTAAGGAATGTGAAACATTTTATCACTTTGACAAATTAGTTAGAAATCAACTCTTGTATAATAGAAAGTAAGAATACCCTCATTATCAGTACAATTATTACCTTGTTATGAATTCCGAATTTGTTTAGTTTTTACTTTTATTTCGCTATTGTGACACCATCATGAAAACAATGTGTACTTGTAAACATATTATGATATTTGTCACTTGAATAAAACTCTGATATTATTATTATTATTATTACTTTATGCAACGTAATAAGTGCCCTGGTCGAATCTCGTGAGTGCCAATCACACGTGCATTTTAAAAAGCGTATGTAGGTATGTATGTATATTATACTGTAGATTGATATGAATGGAGATTTTTAGCTTGTTCTGATCTCTGATCCTTGTGATAGAAAAATAGAATAGAATCATTTTAGATTCTTGAATGTACTAGTTGTTAAAACATGTCATGGCTTCCCAGCATCAATTCAATGGAAATTCGTCTAGCTTTAATGCAATCGAGCATGGTCATTCAATCAATATTGACACTGAATGTTGCTTTGTTCTGCGTGGCATGTATTGGTTTGATTTGCTTTGAATATACCAATTGCTATAATATACTCTTGCAAATATAGACAGCATGCAGACATATATGTACCTTCTAGTAAGCGAAATACAAACTGCATCTTAGATTGAAGCTATTGAAGCCGCACCAGTGTAAACATTGGAATGCTAAAAAACGTGACAACGTTCACTTATTCATTGGTTATATGATTTATTTATTTATTTAGACGGGGTTATGGAAGTTCTGAAGATTATAAAACCTTTGCTGAATGAAACTGAAATTAATAGTACATGCCATGAATAATTATCCAGTGTTCACATAATTCAAATGACCTTTTGTCATAAATTATGACTCATTTCTTAAAATCCAGGAATGTTTAGTCCTGTCTCAACCATTTGCCCTTCAAGTTCAAAGCCATTTGGGAAAACACGTGGCGTGGCACTTTCTGTACCATGTGCTCTACCACTCATGATGCTATAGATAAGTTTGTCGCGTCCGAATGATTGATTCTATAGTACTGGAGGTACTGGGTAAATATGTAAATGCATCGTTGAGTGATTTTGATTTGAATGATGACCTGTCAAAATGTCAATCAAATTTATTTATGCAACGCTGGTATGTAAACTAATTGAACTACTTGAACAGGACGTGATGGACAAAACATGTAACGTATCCCTTTCGGCAATAGCTACATATGTATAGTAATCATCCATTTGCACTAAAACTATTTAAGACTAATCATTACCATATAATCGTTCCTTTTACACCAATTTTAATCAGATCTTACGAAACCCGAATAGCTGTGATAACGGAAGGACAATCGACAACGTGATTGGTTAACATCTAATAATGATTGGTAGTGGCAATGGTTTGTTTTAATCACCTCCCGATTATTCGAAGGGCAATGTCATGCACTATCGTATTTCAACACACCAGATACGTAAAAAAATTGATACAAGCTACAAAAGCATACTAATGATGACTGACCACAAGCAAATCTCGTCATGTGAGCATATAGCATGGACTAAACACTTTTAAAATCATTAGTATAATACCCCTAATACCAGTTTTTACATACTGCACATATGAACAACTCACCGTTAGTGTGCATTTTTATATCTATCGCATATTTGTAAATCAAAGCAATGCAACATTTTGTATTTATGTTTTTACCTAGTTAGTTGGTTCTACATACAGTCATTTCTGAAGTTCACTTCGATGATCTAGGTCGTGCAATTTTATCTAGTCTTTAACTTCCTTAATACCTTTAAAGTTTGCATTTTTTTGTAAATGATTACTTTCATTCAGTTTCTGTTTCGTATGAAGTTGAGCTTGGAACTTTAATTGAGATACATATGAAAACTTGCTTATTGTTTTCATGTTAGTTCAACTTCTTTTTACGAAATGACCTTGGTCTGACTATTGCTTCCTCTCTAGTGGAACTAGACTACATATTTATTTTTATATAATACTTTCCACTTTGTATTAGTTTTGTACACGAAATATGGGTTACGAAAAGGAGGTCGACGTCTCAATTTCCTCCGAAGATCGGAAAGGCAAACCTTTGACAAGAAAGCAAAAGCTTCTAACAGCAGGAGCGATCTTCTATGGAAATATAGCGTTTGTAAGTCATTTATATACGGTTTACGTGAAATTTTTGCACTTTAATTAAATGTTAAGTAAAAATGTTCCACCATTTAAAGGGTTGCGCTTTCAACTCTTATGGTCCTACTGTCACAAGCTTGCAGAACAAATATGAAAAAACCGATTCACAAATTTCGGTTGTTTTTACCATTTTAACTGGCTCATACATGGTTGGAGCACTATCAGGTACTTACATATTTAGTTCTTAAAGATTTTGCTTGGCAAATGGGAGCTATATGATTTATGATACTGAAACTTGGTTGACGAGCTCATTTTAATCCATGAATTTATAG
Organism: Orchesella cincta; assembly: GCA_001718145.1. Taxonomy (NCBI): domain Eukaryota; kingdom Metazoa; phylum Arthropoda; class Collembola; order Entomobryomorpha; family Orchesellidae; genus Orchesella; species Orchesella cincta. The sequence continues at coordinate 4,242 of LJIJ01000143.1, forward strand.
GAGGTGTCATATTTAATTATGTCAATCGTCAGTTTGCCGCATTGTGTCTTTTGGCAACGATGGGAGTTATGATGTTTTTGACGCCTCACTGTCCAAACATGGGCTTGTACTTTGCAACTGCGGGGATCATGGGATTCTGTTGCGGCTCCTACGACACAGGTTAGGCAATCTGGCTCTCAGTACTCGTAAGATCACTTATGTAAAGCTACGGCCTGGGTGACCGGTTATCTGGTCTCACTGAAATCGGTTCCTATTCCTAATCGGTTCGGTGTGCGCTGTTTGCAGCCAATATGCCGTTCTGAGTGTGGAGTAAGCTTTTAGTAGTTCCCGTAAGAGTTATCACAAGGGAAGTGATCCTCGCAGAGAAAGTATTCCTTCTCTTGCGAGACGAGTAATGGGTGTGGGACCAATCTTGAAACAGACTGAGCCCAATTAACTATAAAAAAAACTATTCTTATTATTATTTAGCTCAATTCGTCTGGATGATGGAGATGATGCAGGAAAAATGTCCCCCATACGTCATGTCACAACATTTCTTTTATGCGTTAGGTAATTTCTAAAAGCTATTATCTAAAACACTTCAAAAGCATTGATAAATCCGAAATTTAGCCATTAAGGAAGTGCGAAAGCAAAGTTACGGGGCTTACGGCATTTTTCCGTTTTCTGGAATAAAAAGTAAACTACAATAGCTATCCGGATTAAAAAATTTAATATTTGACCTTTTTTAAACAAAACATATCTTTTTAAATCCGACTTTTTATTTGACAAAAAATGTCAAATTTTAAATTTTTTCCAATTTGCAATCATTGGATGGAAAGAGCATTAGTTATTGTATACGATACTGCTTTTTACATAACGATTCGATGTTTCATGTTGTCAGAACAAGGGTCTTTGCCCGAAAACCGGGTATCAAAGTTTGATCCCGGGGTTTGGGAACATGGAATGTACAATCAATCCACAAACGATTGACTATATACACTATCTGGTTTCTTTGCTTGCTTTACATAATCCAGATAGCTGTTGTAGTTTACTTTTTATTCCAGAAAAATAGAATAATTCCGAAAGCCCTCTAACTTTGCTTGAGCATCCCTTTAACTTGCATCACAATTTTTTAATACTCCAGGTACCAGCTTATCCGGACTAATCATGGCACCTTTCCTTGACGAAGAGACAGAAGATGATGAATCATCTAATAGCACTACTACTACAACGACAATGGCACCAGACGATGAGCCTGACTATGACAAACTGTTTATACCGTACACAATTGTAGGTTTCATGATTGCGGTTGGAGTAGCATATGAGCTCATATTATTCCTATTCGTTAGGTATGAAAGAATACAAATATTCCTTAAGTGACAAATCACTGGTGATTTACAAATAGCCACTTAAATGCTTAAATTTGTTACAGATATTATCCTCCACCACCAGAAGAAAATAAATCCGAAGACACAGAAAAATCAAATACCACAATCGAAGATGGAAGCTCAGCAGAGGCGCTCGAGCCTTCACATCCCTTTGGAGTATGGACTTGGTCAAAGCTCAGAATGATTGTATTATGCTGCTGCTTTTATGGAGCTTATCAAGGGATGGAGATGTGTACCTTCCAATTTTTCCCCAAGTTTGGGCAAAACAGTGATTTAAAAATGTCCGAATCAGACTCATCGTATGCTTTGACGGGCATGACATCGGCATTTGCAGTAGGAAGGGCAATAGCAATAGTCGCCGTTTTCAAGATGCCGCTTCAGATTATCATTTGTGTAAATATCGTCTTCGTAGTTGTAGCCAATACATTGCTGGTCACTTTGGCGAATACTTCACTGCCTGTGCTTTGGACTTCTAGCATTCTTTTCGGATTTGGATTTTCGAGTTTATATCCCGCATTTAGTGCGTACATTGAAAGATACATCACTTTCACCAATTTCATTACAGCATTAATGATTGTGTGTGGCTCTGGGGTGGCATCTATCTACCCACTTGTCGTTGGAAATTTCATTGAAGAAAATCCTATTGTATTAAGCTATACGTCATTTTTCAGCATATTTTTTATGTTACTCGCGTTCGGGTCACTGAGCTACATAACGTTAAAAAATAAAACTAGGCATCAATAACAAATTAAATTTTTTTATTTAATAAATTAGAAAAGTTACAAATATGCAATTACTTGCTATATTAATAATAATAACTTTAAATCTTAAATTTGTAATAAGTAAACTATTAAGACGTATCAAGTTTTGCATCTACTGAGCTATCCTATAGCAGTATTACAACGAGCTGCTTGGAAGTCAGTCCCCTATGCTCTCTAGTCTTGTAAACTTCCTGGCGGACGATGTTGTGGAAGTATTGAGTGTTAATGTTTTGACTTGTCTGTTCATTGTTATTCTTGTTGTCGCAATCATGTTCTTAAGATATTGTAATAAAGTCTTCTGTTATTTTGTGAAACTCGAGCAAGCCAAAATTATATATATACACTATCATATTAAAATATTAATTGTACTTCTTTCGTCCACGAACAGGCTTTGCAGTATAAGCAAAGAATTGAAAAGTACAATCATTAGTGTAATTCACGAGTCAATTTCGTTTCGTATCGTTCCATTATGACATTATATTTACTAAAGAGGGGAGAAAATTCATTTGTTAATGGTTTGCATGGCTGTGGAATATGCACACGTTTTGCTTTTATGTCACATGCTTGCTCATTCTGCCATCCTTTATGTGAAACACTCTACCTTGGCTTTTGGGGTATTCGTAACACCTTCATTTCCTTAGGTCTCCGAACTCTCATCGGTCCCGATAATGATTCCCGGCATCTTCAATGTGAAAACACAATTCAGCTGAAGCGAAACTAGGTTTACTTCGCATTGTTACTTCCGGTGAAATTCATGATCTGCAATGGTTAGAGTATTAATTATATTGTCAAAAGACACGAAGGACAACTCATTGAATGGATTGCTAGTATTATCTGGAGCAGAGTTTATTCAATGTATGCAAAGTCAAATCTTTTCATAACTTGTATATCTCTCACCAACTGATCAATTTTGTGTGAATGTTTCAATTAAATAGGTAAATTTGTGTAGTGATTGCAAGCAGCTTAATACGAGTAACACTAATCAGAGGGCGATGAAGGGTGCATTTGGACAACATATATAATAGCCAATAAAACAATGTGCTAATGGTTTTTGTGATTTTGATTGGGATGAGCAACTCTTTAGATGCCAATAAAATTTTAGTTATCCAACGCTTGTGTGCCAACCAATTGAGCTTGAGCAAGTCGTGATGGACAAAGTAAGTAGTAATCATGATCGGAAATGACAAAGATTTGTTTAATCACCGTCCGTTTGGTCATGTACTATCGTATTTCAATACAACAGGTGTGTGGCAGTAGGGAAGTTGAAACAAAGACGTGCAACTGATGACGAATGGTCACAATCTCGTCATATGTGGGCGTATAGCAGAGACTAAACATTTTAAAATCATTAGTATCATACCCCCTATGTTGAATAGTAATACCAGTTTTAACATGCGCTGAGCAAAATCTACTAGAGCTTATGAGGTCTTCTGATATGATCATCAGCTCACAGTTAGTATGCACTATACGGTATATGCACTAACAATTTTTCATGTCCATCGCACCATCTGAAACCGAAGCAATCTGCAACATGCTTCTGTAAAACATATTCTATACAATGCAATTCAATTCAATGTAGTATGCAGTGGTGTTGATTTATTTACCCTACACCAAGGTACTTAGCTTGTTCGACATTACATGAAGTCATTATTTATAAAGCTCACTTCGATGAGCTAGGTAGTTCAGTTGTTTTAGTCTTTAGCTTGCGGTTTCAACTTTAATTCAGTGTGTTATGGATTTGAGTCTGAAACTTTTAAACTCAATTTGAGACCATGCAAAACACCTTACGTATCGTTTACTTATTAGTTCAACAGTTTTGTGAAATGACATTGGTCTGACCATTACCCGTTTCTAAATTCATCAATTACATTTCATTTTTCCAAAATCATCAAAGTAGGAAGCACTGCCTCCTCTAGTCAAACCTAGACTGAATACATCATAGTTATTTTTAAATTATAGTTAATAGTTTGTATTAGTTTTGTACACGTAAAATGGAAGACGAAGAAGAAGTCCTTATCTCAGGCTCCTCCGAAGATAGGAAAGGCAAACCATTGACAAAAAAGCAACAACTTTTAACAGCAGGAGCAATCTTCTGGGGAAATATAGCATTAGTAAGTCATATTTATACGGTTTACATATTATACTTACAAGTCTTCTCTGTCTGAACGTAAATTGAATATTTATGTAAATGTTCCATCATTTAAAGGGAATTATTCTCAATACCTATGGTCCTACTGTCACAAGTTTTCAGAATAAATATGGCAAAACGGATTCAGAAATTTCAATAGTATTCAGTATTTTTACGGGCTCATACATGGTTGGAGCACTATCAGGTATGTAAGATGGTAACAATTAGTTATTAATTATTTTCATGCAACGCGAAAACAGGCATAATAAAAAAGCAGCTAGCCTTTCATTGAATAAAATGAAGTTGCATGAAATGGAAGCTTTATGATTATGATGGATTAGGAATTCATTTCAATTAATCAATCAATTCAACACTCTTCGTGACTTCATAGGAGGTGTCATGTTTAACTATGTCAATCGTCAGTTTGCTGCTTTGTGTCTTTTGGCAACGATGGGAGTTATGATGTTTTTGACACCCCACTGTCCATCCATAGGCTTGTACTTCGCAACTGCGGCTATCACTGGATTCTGTGGCGGCGGTTACGATACAAGTCAATTTGTAAGCCAAATTAATTTAAAAACCTACTTGCTAATCAAAAATGCATGCTGGTTTGAAGAACATTACGTCAGAATTGCAAAAAACATTCTTACAACGGTCGTGTACATATCTAGTTCTGCTGCACATTTAGTATTTTCGTATATTAACAACAATAATGTGCCAAAAGAGCAATACAGCGACTCAGCAAGAATTTTTGACGAACAAGCGCTTATTTCCTAACACAGGTATGGATGATGGAAATGCTAAAAGAAAAATGTCCCCCATTCGTCATGTCACAACATTTCTTTTACGCGTTAGGTACTTCTTAAGCCATTTTGAAACCTTTATTAAATGCACTGATAATAACTGCAAAGACCCTGAGCTAGTATTTCAGTGGTGTAATTATTTGCCCATTTACTGTAATGATCATTGGAGTACTCTCTCTCTAATTGCAGGTGCCAGCTTGTCAGGGCTGATCATGGCACCTTTCTTAGACCAAAAGAAAGGAGATGACGGAAATAGTACCGCTACGACAACGACAATGGCGCCAGACGGTCCACCCGAAAATGACAAGCTATTTATACCATTTTCGATTGTAGGTTTTATAATTGGAATTGGAGTTGCATATCAGCTCTTATTGTTCATATTCGTGAGGTATGTATTCGTTATCTTACGGTTATTCTTAAATTGACAAATCACTGTTAATTTACATACAAATCACGCAATTCCTTAAACTATTACAGATATTATCCCCCACCACCAGAAGAAAATGAATCCAATGACACACAAGAACAGGAATCAAATTCTACAAATGAAGGTGAAAGTGTAAGCACGGCAGTCCTCAAGCCTGCACATCCTTTTGGTGTATGGACTTGGCCAAAACTCAGAATGATTGTATTATGCTGTTGCTTTTATGGAGCTTACTCAGGAATGGAGACGAACACATTCCAATTTTTTCCCAAGTTTGGGCAAAATAGTGATCTGCATCTTTCCGAGTCAGACTCATCGTACGTTTTAACGGGCATGACATCGGCATTTGCAGTAGGAAGGGCGATAGCAATAGTTGCAGTTTTCAAGATTCCGCTTCAGATTATTATTTGTGTAAATCTCGCCTTCGTAGTTGTAGCCAATACATTGCTGGTCACTTTGGCGAATACTTCACTGCCTGTGCTTTGGACTTGCGGCGTTCTTTATGGATTTGGATTTTCTAGTTTATATCCCTCATTTAGTGCGTTTATGGAAAGATACATAACCTTCACCAACTTCGTAACATCACTGATGATTCTTTGTGGTGCCGGCGTGGGATCAATCTATCCGCTAGTCATTGGAAAATTCATTGAACATAATCCTATCGTATTAGGTTACGTAGTTTTTTTCAGCGTATTTATTGTAGTATTCGCGTTCGGAACGCTGAGTTGCATAACGTTTAAAAATAAGCAAAAACATTCATAACCAGTTGTTATTTTTATTACAAAAAAATTCTATAAAAACTGTTATCATTGTGATGCGAGTATTCAGTATTTGTTATAATAATAAAAAAAAACTTAAAATCTTATTACAAACTACGGAAACTACTATTAAGACGCATTAAGTTTTGCATCCACTGAGCTATCCTTTTGCAATATTACAACAAGTGATTTGGAGGTCAGTCCTCTGTTCTCCAGTCTTGCAGACTTCCTGGCAGGCGATGACGTGGAAGTTGAGGGCATGTTTTTTTGTGGCTGCTCACTGTCGCTGTTATCCTTGTCGTCCCAATCATCATCTTGAGATGTTATAATAAAATCTTTAGTTATTTTATGAAATTTATAAGAAACTCGGGTAAACTCAAATTGTATACACGATAATCAATATATGTACCATTTTCAGAAGCACTCGCTTCATCACTATCCAATGGCTCAGTTTTAATTCTAGCATTAGCCGTACTCCGATTTTTTCCAGCTTTGTCATACCGCTTGGCATTAGCCGCTTTGTTCCGATGGGGAAAGTCGTCGACATCTTTATACTTTTCGAGAATATCTTCTCGCTCTTGGGTAAAAGGATGTTCAACATTCATGTGTCGTTTTAAAACCCAAACTTTTCGGAACATTGCTTTTGGACACAATGGACATTTCTTCGTATAATTTGTTTCTTTCACTTCATGTCGGACAATGTGACGTCTCAAAGTACTCTGTTGAAACCAAATAGAAACAATTAAATTAGCAACCAATGTCTATTTAAAAATAATACAATGAAATTAAGTAATTAATACGTACCTTGAGTTTAAATTTGGTACCACATAGGTGGCAAACATGTGGCTTCAAATCTGAATGAACCAGCGCATGATTTTTAAAAGTCGACCTTTGGTAAAACTTCCGACCACATATCTAAACAACATTTACGATTATAGACATATGCATATATATGCATAAAATAAACTTGTCTGGAGACAATAAATATCATAAAACTTACCTCGCACTCAAACTGTGGAGTACCCTTATGACGCTTCAAGTGTTCCTTCAAACTGAAGCTGCTAGACAAGCAAACTCCACATTCCGTACATTGAAATTTGCTAACAATTAGCCGATGTCTTTCCACGTGCAAGTTTAAAAGCATTGGCGAGCCGTAGCTTTTTTGACAAATATCACAAGTATGTTGCTCATCTAGGCAAAAATAGAAATATGTTTTCAGGTAAGATTTTGAGATTCCATTGCACATTCATATAAATTAAAAGTTTTACTGGCACCTTTGTGTATACGACGAACGTGGTCAGTTAAATTTGACCTGGAATTGTAAGCTCTGTCGCAACGATCACATTTAAAAATGGCGTCCTTATTCACTTGATGTTTGTATGCAAAACACTTATGGCGTTTGACACCATTTGGTAGAAACCTATTTCAAATTAGAAGGATTTATCAGTCACAAACATCACGATGTTAATGTTCAAAGGCTTAATGCAAACTTAATTCACAAACCTTGATCTGCAGAAGGAGCACCGTTCTAGTTTAACAACTGGGTGATAAGCATATATATGTGTTTTATAATCGTCCCAAGTGTCAAACATGCATGGCTCATTCTTTTGTTCAGAGCAGATATAACAATTCTTTTCCATAACTGAATCATCTCCGTAACAAGCTTGTGTATGCGCGTTGTAATTACACTTGAATAAAAAAAATTAAATTACTTGTAATCTTATGCTTACTTATTATGAAATAATTTTCATTTTGGAATTAAAATAATAAACTTTACCATTCTGTCATACATCCTTCCACAGAGGGTACAAATGAGGGGGGCAACTTCATTAGGTAGTGGCTTGTACGGCTGCAATTTGCGAACACGCTTCGGCTTTACACCACCTACTTGTTTATTCTTTCGCCGTTTAGGTGAAGCACTTGACCTTGGCCGGATATTAGTAGCTTTTGGGATATTAGCAACGGCGTCTTTTACTTCGGTCCCCTCCCCCTCATCGTTAGAATCGTCATTGGCATATGAATGATGGTCGTCATTTCCAAAATCGCCGTCATCATAGTCTGGATCATCATTTCCGGCATCTTCTGGTGTCGAATGTGAAGACACTTCTTTAGCAGGAGTGGAAGTACTTGCTGCATTACTTCGCACGGTAACTTCTGTCCCGACATTCCAGCTCTCCGCAGGTTCAACAACAGTTGGATTTTTAATTATGTTGTTGAGAGCCGCAAAGGATAACTCATTTGATGGGTTGCTAGTCTTATCTGCAGCAGAGTACCCTTCCTTTCGTTTTTTACCAGTTCCACCAACATTCGTCCATCCTAAAAAATCAAAATGAATTTAATCACTGATTTTTAGATACCAACTTTGGCAAATATTTCACATTTTATTTCATGACTTACGGTTCAATATTTGATTTCTAAGAGTGTCCATAGGGGTTCCTCCCTCTGGTCGAATTTGTGTAAAGGTTTCAATTACATAGGTAACCACTTGAGTTTTCACAAACTCCAGTTCCACTCTCAATCGATCAAATTTCCTCAGCAAATTTGTGCAGTTGATACAAACAGCTAAATACTCTCGAAAGAAGGAATTTTCTTGAGGTGCAACATCCAAAAGTTTGCAAATCATTCTGTTCAAATCAGGTTGTGGAATATGTCGACTCTGTTGCTCGTAAAAGTTGGAGCAAACGCAGCATTGTTCCACATTCATAACTGTCACTGCAACTGCTGTTGTCCCATGTTGTTGGTACTGATTTTGCTGGGATGATGAAAACTGACCAGGGACAACGGGAGGGTACGCATTCGAAGCAATCGTAGCTGGACAGTAAACTGGCTCCGTTGAAGGAGGAGGTATTCCTTGATGAACCTGTTGAAAATTTGCGTTGGGAGTTGCTTGGCCGTAGCCAACATGTGATGGATCCATTATTTTCTGTGTCTTAACAGTAAAAATATTTAATGATTTTTAATTTCATGTTTAAATACGAAATTCAAGTCAACCATCACCACTTTCCTCAGTTGTTTACAGTTTATGTTTACGAAACGAAGTAGAAATCTGTTGTTTGTATACTTTTTGTGTACTTTTTACTTCGCTTCCTATCCTGCTTGAGCATAAAGGATTTCACGATACACTTTACTCGCTCTCACACGAAGACTATGACGAGGGGAGATTTGAGCACCTTATGAAGATGCTAAGAAATGCTCATACAGCTACAGAAGTTAATTTTTGGTGGTGTGCATTCATATTTCAGGTGGAATGAATAGTGCTTTTATTGGACAAAATTCTTTAATTACTACAATTAAAACATGCTAGAAGACGTAACATGAAGTTTTACATGAAGTTTTAAAACAAACGACATTCCCCAGTACACATCATATATCTTGCTCCTACTACTAAAAGACTAAAGTTAAAACTGAAAAAATATTTGAATATTATTGGAAGTTGTAATGCAAATAATGGTATATTTTATGATGATGAGCAGCAAAGTAGAGTACAAAGTAGTATTGATCACCTCAATCGAGTAGGGAAAATACAATTGGGCATAAAATAATAATTATTGATATTATGTAAAACATCTCACTTCACTCTTTGACAAACTTTGACACAAGGTTGAATCTATGAATCAAAAAGGAACTCTTTCATTTCTAATATATTATGTAGCTGTAACATTTCTGCTCTAAATTAGGCCAACAACCAACCATGCTTGATGATTCTCTAGCTACATAACAATAGAAAACAGCAACACTTTGTTTGTTTGATATATAAAACACCTTCGTTTACAGTTCACAAGCTTCGAAGGATATCGAACTTGACATATATAGTTAACTTTACTTGTTGATGATGATGAAGCTTATCTTTTATGATGCATATTATGATTCTGCTACATGTATATATAGTATGCGACATTTATACTGTATAAGTGACAAATTTCTTTTTACAGAAATACTCAGATCGCAAAAATTCATTTTTTTTACTTCAGAGTAGTAAAATTAAAGAATCTTATCGTCTGATTGTGATAATATCTCGGATTCAGATTTGGCTACAACTGCAGTCCTCAGTATAAGCATATTTTATAGAAATAATCTTTGTCTGTTCATAATATAGAAATTTCACAGCGTTCCCCATCCTGAGTTTCATTTCTGTATTCCATGGTTTAAAAGTTGCAACAAGAGTTGGTCTTCTTGGCTGTCTTGTAAAACATCTTGGACTGTGCAGAAAGATTATCAGACTTGGCCACGAGATCATCCAGCTTTTCTCCTCGTTCCAAGACAGCTTCGATTGTGTTGTGCTGATAAAAACGTAATAAAATATAATTAGAACATAACCAACATTGAACCAGAGAAAGCCTGGATGACACAGACAGATAAATACAATTATTATGCTTTACCAACCATTATAATCTTTGTTTCATCTAATTCGGTTTGAATTCTGGTTAGTGCATCAGCTTCACGAGGATTTTGGTACCTTTGGAGTGTTTGGTCCAAATCTGTATTGATAAATTTTTTGTTATATCTTGGTTCGCTTGCCATCAGCCATAGACTATAGATTTTGCATAAAATGTTACCCCTATAAGCATCCAGTGCCTCAGGACCCACTGATCGCCACTCAAATTTGCTGGAAAAGTCGTCCAAAACTTTTGTCATAAGTGTATGAGCGACTCTACTTGGATAATCAATATCTGAGACTAGAACAGTTGAGAGTCCATCCACCCGGACGTAAACATGACAGAAAAATTCTGTTAATAATTAAAACAAAACTAATTAATTGTCTCCATTGTATAAATTCAAAATAATGGGACTGCTCAAGTGCACACACCTTGTTCCTTAACCGACTGCCTAGTAGCTGGACTCGTTCTTTCAACGATGGTTAAGGATGAAAAAGACATAAACTCCTTCACTGATGCTCTCTGGAAAAATCCAAATGATGCCAAGTCATAAGAGCCTTTCAGGAGTACACAACGGCCATCTGGAGTTCCATCAAGTGGTCTTCTTATGACGCTGATTGCAAATAACTTCACCATCTTGATTTGCTGACTAGAGCTTTCTAATAATGATGCTGCTGAGAAGACTTTTGTGGCAGTATTTATGCCTCTATTTAAAGTATAAACACTTGTTATGTTAACAGTTCAGCCTTCAAATTTAAAGAGGTCCCTTTCTGTATACCCAGTGTCCAAAATAAGGGTGGGGAACAATCTAAAAAATGGAAACAAAACTATTATTTCATGGCATAAAATCCAAGAAAAGACATTTAAATAAACCAAGTTCCTTTGGCTTACCTTTCAAGTCAAATGGAATGGAGAAAGTTGCGAAGATATGTGTTTATCAGTAATGTCTATACACCCCCAAAGACGTTGGTTTGGTTAGGCTTGGTTTGTTACTCCAATATAAAAAATATCTGATAGTTCAACAGTTTATTTTACTACCATGTAAAGTTTCATTAAAACCAGTCCCTTTTTTCTTTAGTAGAAGTAGGTAAGTTGGGCGAAATTTCATGCAGTTTTTATTAAAATGAGGGCATTGTGGAATTAAAAATAGGAAACTTGTAGGATTTCATTTATATCTGGCTAAAATGCACTAAAATCTTGTCAGGGTGAAATGTGGAAAGACAAAAAATAAAAAACGGAAACCCCTTTTTACATCACTCACAACAACACTTTCAGGAGAACCTCACCCCCTTTCCTGTTTATTTGAAACCATCAAAAGTTTTCAATTGGTAAAAGTTGGTCCTACGTTCTTAAATGAATCCTGACACATGATGATGAGTCAAGCAAGGAACAGATACGAAGTAAAAGTGTACAAACACACACCAGCCACACATACTCAAATGTGTACATAGGCTGGGAAATACTATTATGTGTATAATTCTGTTTGAAGCAGAAGGTAGTATAGGAATGATATGTTAGATTACGATGTGTGTGTTCTATTGTGTCCATCCACATTCGTACAAGTCATCTACAGATGCCATGCCACTTCTTGAGTCCAGAGTGAAGATATTTTTAATGCATTTTCACCATCAGGACATCTTTTCCTTTGAGCTGCTACTATACTCCACAGGATTAAGAACCGAACTTGGTTCTATTAACAGGTGGTATGTCATGTGTCAAGAGAGATCGGATCTGCGCAAGTGTCTTCCCTTCCTTCCGGGTTTCCCTGAGAGCGTCATATATAGACCATTCCCGATTCCCGATGCATTATTATACAATATGCCTAAGTGTACATGATGGACCTCAAACAAACATTCAGAGAATTCACCGTTGATTTACGACACTACAATCTTCTTGAGATTTTTGTACTATCATATCATACGTCATGCAAAGTTGAAATGTACTTCTTTTTGCGATAAATGATAGAAAATGTATTGTAACAGTAATGATAATATAACGGCTCTTCTGTACATGCGCATCTGTGTAAACACACGATATTTGCCATTTTTTATGGAACGCCAGGCCAGCCACATTTATGATGTGTGAGATACATTACTCAAAAACTGAATTCCTTGAAATGTACGTTAGCTTTGCTTTGGCTATTGGCCGCATAATGTGCAAATATGTATGAGAGGAACATGGAAAATGTAATTTTGGCATAAGAGACAGTAGTAACAGTAGTAGCTCGCATGTGTTCTTGGAAGTGCTAGTGCGAAGGAAGGAAAGTGACAATAGTATTTTCTCCGATTGTCATTTTAAATAGGTAGCAATCAACATTATACCATCCATGTCATTGTGTCATTCAGTCATGATGTGACTATAATTTATTCACTAAACTGGACATCCGATTAGTTTATTGGATTTCTAATTCATCTGGCTTTACTTAACTGCATCTATTGAGCTGTCTGAATATCCGTGTTCTGGAGAGGCTCACAATTCCCCAGAAATAACGGTATCTGTTCTGTGGAGTGTGTACGCTCCACACACGCTGTTTTGTGTTAGGGTTTCTTATCTAAAACCTTGACCTCAGCAGTGTCACCATTGGATGTAATGGAACCTATGATTGATTTTGAAGGTATGTAAGATAATTAAAGGCATGTTTGTTTTGTCAAGTTGACAATATTATTATTGGTCATTATACCCCAAAGAAGTTCAAAGCTTATGTAAACCACATTGAGAAGAAAGTTGACAGATAAATCAAGGTTTAATATATATTGCTCTCTGTAACACGTCGTCTTCGTCTTATGTAGCTTCAGTTTGTCATATTTAATTTGTCATTTCACATGGAATCTAACACTTTGCCAAGTGTGATGCCTACAAGAACTTCCTACTGTCTAATTTAAGAGCAAGTCATATAACATGTTGAATATTCTCATTCATTGTCATTGTATAATACATTGCATGAAGGCACTGTTTGCTAGTTACCAACAATGGATGTTCTCGATTTCTTAGTGCATAAAGTTTCTTATGCTTCAGCTCAGCCATCTTAATAATATTATGATTTTGTGTTATTGCCTTGTCTTGTCTTTTCTGATGAAAAGTGTTTGAACTGAAATAGTGCTCAGCACAACCACACCAACGAACGATGCACCAACATTAAATCATGTACCTGCCCTATACTATGCTGTAGGTAGACTCTTGTCACTCTTCTGTATATTCAATAGTAATGTAGTCTGTTTTAAATGTAAGATAGGATAGGTAATGCTAATACACTTGTGTTGTGTATACTTTTCTCAAACAGAGTTTTTACACCAACACCAATATATGATTCCCCGTTTGTACACTCATACTATCTACTTCTTTTATGTCGTTTTCATATGTATTTCAATATCTCCAATCTTTCTACCGTGTTCTGTGTGTATACCGATTCACATCCATAATTTCGTAACACTCTTCATAAGGAACAGTCGGATAACGGAATTACATGCGTACTGAAATATGTACATAAAATATACACAGGCTACAAGTCGGATGGATCAAAATATGAAATACACAATGAGATCATACATTGTAAATGGTCTGCATATAATATAACTTCAAGGTGAATCCCGCTTACAGCACATGAAATTCCAAAGATGTGAAAGTGTTCCTAAACTGGAATAAAATATTTTTCATTTCGAAAACTGTTGAGCCTTGAAAATGCATGCCACCATCAAATAATTGTGTGGAAGGTTGGGGCTTGTTTATTACGACGTAGGTTACGTGGACTCCACAAGTCCCTAATAATTTAATTGTGCACGACGGTTTGTGCTTATTTTACATGGGTAGCTAAGTTTACTTTTTACGATCATCATCGTAAAATTTGACCACTAGTGCTTTACTTCAACGATACATCAAGTACAAAAGATCGTTCTATGCAATTAGCTCTGTAGCAGTAAGGTTGAATGAATCTGAATCGCTCGTTGCCTATAGCCTAAATTTCCTCCAGTTTTGTTAACACCTTGTGGGTTTATTATCATTTTGGTTTAAACTGAGGAAAAGTTGAGAGTTTTTATCCCTCATCCGTTTTATTGAGTTGAGATAACACATTGAAGCAATACGTAATATTCCCGAAACAAAAAAGCCTAAACTGAACAGTGCAGAGTTGCAAGAAAACAGTTAAACTGAAGCCTTCTCATGTTGTAAAGCATAAAAATGACAACCGCAATATATTTAGAACACTATTTGGAGAGTAAGTATTCGATCTGAAAATGAATTACTTATTCAATATCTTATCACCATACATGAGAACAAGATGTTAATACTTGTTGGTTGTTTTCTAATTATTGTAAACTCATTGTGTCACTTTTAAAGGTTTGGAGAGCTTACCAGTGGAGTTGCAGCGTAATTTCAAACTAATGAGAGATCTCGATGGAAGAGCTCAGTCTATCATGCAGGAAATCGATAGGCTGGGAGATGAGTTTCTTCAGATCGCTGGGGAAGCAACCCCAGAGAAAAAGAAGGAACATGTCGCCAAGATCCATGTAAGTTTAGAGACATTGTTTGTGAGCAGTACTATTTATAAAGTAAAGGTGTTGAGTTGATTGATTAATTTATTGTTGTTGCAGAAACTGTTCAACAAGGCAAAGGAGTATGGTGATGATAAAGTCCAACTAGCCATTCAAACATACGAATTAGTTGACAAACATATTCGTAGATTAGATTCTGACTTGGCTCGATTTGAGTCTGAGATTAAGAATGGTTCTGGAAACTCTGCCTCACCACCACAACCAGATCCCGCACCTCCAGCTACCAACAAACGTAAGTTTGACAAAGTTTCACAATTAGACTTTTGAAAATGTTTTAATTATCCTTCTATCGTTTTATATATACACCTTAGGTGGACGCAAACGAGAAAAAGAATCCAAGAAGTCAAAGGCTGAAGCTGATGACAAAAATACCAAAGGTGCTTCAGCTAGTCCGGCCAGGAAGAAACATAAGTCAGAAATAGTTATTGCTGCTGAGCAGGTGGCTTCATCGGGTACTGCTGGAGATGTTCTGGATATGCCTGTGGATCCCAATGAGCCTACGTATTGTATTTGCCACCAAGTTTCTTACGGAGAAATGATTGCTTGTGACAATCCTGAGGTATGTACTAGACTAATAACTAGACACAATGGAAATCAAAGATTAAAAAAATAATTTTTAGTCAATGTAATAATATGAATTTTCATTTTTTACTTTCTTCTTCTATTTATAGTGCACTATCGAATGGTTTCACATTGGATGTATGGGCTTGTCGAGCATCCCCAAGGGTAAATGGTACTGTCCAAAGTGTCAACCGGCTAGAAAGAAGTAGACCAATGGAGCCGCCATGTCAGTCATTAATTTCTGCCAGTGAAAAACGAAGTTTTCGAATCATCACGTGTACGTAACTACCGTGTGTGTTAATTACATTACATTTATTTAAAACGAATACATAATACTATTTCACAAAAGCCAATATGCAATTGTATAGTGGTTTTATGAGAGAGAAACTATATTATACACTATATATTATATACTCTGAAGAGCAAGATCATTGCCTATAAGGCCTTCTTTTTATGCCACGAAACAAATGGCATGTTTTGGCATTTCTTTACAAATTCTTTACATAATATATTTACATGATCGTGTATTCAATGATGTTTAAGTTCAGCCTCTAGTGCTAAGTGAATTATATTTTGTGTATTGACTTTACTTTAATAATTATTATTTGACGAGATCTTTAAGTAGTGTGTAGTAAGAATAATGATGGACATGCACTTTTTCCATTCATTTATTGTTTCTCAAGATGGAGAATAAATTCATACCGAATAAATTGATTTGATAAATGATGAAAATGAATGAATTTGCTAGTTTACTGAAATCCATATTATTTACTACCATTTTGACTTTTGACCCTGCGTTTTACTACATTTCAAATTATGGGACGTTTAAAATGTCATAGTCATATAATTTTGCTCGATCAACTTAAAATTAGCACACTAAAATATTCAAGAAATCAAATTTGATGCAGCAGCAGTTATTGCCTTCGGTCGGTTGTGATTATAACTATCACACCTGCGGTAAAGTGGTAGGGTGCTTAACAAATAACAAATGTATTAAAACTTGCATTAAAAAAGTAAGATATTTTATTACATCAGAATAATGACACATCGTAAACTTAACAAGTAAAAATATTTACAAAATACGTGTCAGGTTTGTAAAAAAACATTAGATATTTCGTCTGTAGTAAGTACGCATTCTTAAACGTATAGTCCTTCAATCCGAATTATTAATTAACTCTGGCTGTAACAATATTTGTAAGCCGTATCATAACTTGTACACATAAATCAATAGAGTAACAACCATCATTCAATTCCTATTGCAGCAGGCACGTATTATAGATTAAAAATTCATTAAGCTTCTTCCAATATCCTTTCCTGAATATGAAAATTTACGATTGGAATATCCTTGACTCGGAAAGTGTAGGTGTTTATTTCTGCCGAAGCTATTTGCAACAAAAACAATACAATAAATAAAAGAATACTTTGTGGAATAATTTATATGTGGAAAACAGTATAATTCCATCTGCAAGTTAAATTAACTTACAATTTATGTAATCCAGTTCAAATTGAATACCAAACGCTTTTCGAAATTTTTGAGCAATTTTCTCCATCACGGTACTCCCTCGTTGCATAAATTTGCAGTTTTCAAAGCTATTGAGAATTAAAATTGCAAACATAATCACATAGATAAGCTGACATAATACAGAAAAGAAATTAGATTGAAACTTTGCAAAGTTTGTAAGTTAAACCTAAGCTTCGTTTCAGAGAAGTTTGATTGAATAAAATCCTTCACTTTTTCCTCTTCATGTGTAGGCAAAAATACACAGCTCTTGAAAGACTTCTCGCAAGATATGGCTTCGCGGACCCTCTCCAGCGTGTTTGATATTTTCATACTGATTCTTGACAACTTTGACTGCTTCTTTTTGACAGGACTTTGCAGATGAGAAAGTTTATAGGTGAAAGTGCATCCTTTAAAGCTGTACATAAGTAGTATCATACGTTGATAAATTTGCACTTGAATACCTTATGTTTCTCCAGGTAAATAGTAAATATGAATGCAGTATTGTATATTACCGTATGTCAAGGTTTTCTAAAATAGTTTTCAAACGAGCAGTGTCTGAGCCCTCTTCTTTTGGCTGTGACACCTGTCTCCGTGACTTTGGCTTGGTCGACTTTGGAGATGCAGATGCATGTTGACTTCGAGCTGAAGTTTCCGATTTCATTGTATAAAATTCAATCGTTTCCGGCTACACAATACCAAGCGAGAAGCTATAGTTTCTTGTAATTTTAATGAGACAGAACGCTTAACTTTGGTGCGAGGGTTACAGTAACAGATTCATACTACAGACAAGAAAACACGATCATATTTACATACATGATTGGGGACTCGTTTTCTGATTTAGCTTGTGTGGTGCATCCCAAATAAGGAAAATGAAATAATCATTCAGTCTGAAAACAACTATTAGTGATATGCAATGCGCTATGTTTTAACGAGGATATTAAGTATATACACAATGACACTGATAACAGCAACACATTAGAACAACGATGCTTGCATGACTCACCGTCACTATACATAACCAAACTGAGCAACTTACATACTATCTGCTTGGTTAATTTTGTATATATTACCTAGTACTATAAATGTGTACATAGCCAGATAGCAATCGGGGCAACGCATTGACTTGAGCAATGTATACAGAATGATTTATCTCCAGTTGTTTAGTTAACTAATACCAATATAGAATATTAGTTCTAGATTATACCTATATGAAAAGCGACAACCATTCCGTGAGTTTCATCAACCATTCCATTGCATGATTGCTTGTGTACCTTTCATGACGACACGACACGAGTTGGTATATAATGAAGGTACACAAATATAAGATGAGCTCAAAATTCCAGTTTATCGTATCGTAATTGTTGTTATTACTTACTTGTAATTATTATGCAAAACAGATGCGAAGGCTAGGCCACCGCCACCAGCGTCAATTTGGGCACGTTGTATTGTAATGTTTTAGCAGTTTGCCTGTTGGTTACAATAATTTTTACATCTTGGATCACAGAAAGGCATGAAAATTATTCTGTTGATGTGATTCTTATATTAGCATCATTTGGTACCCGTAGGTAGTCACACACTTGTGTTCTAAACGACTAGAACTGGATTGGCCTTGAAACTGAAGCTATTTGTTCGCATAATGCTTACTGAATATTCTTGGTATGCTATATGAACCGTAGGGTTTGATTTTAATTTAAGAAATTATTCTTATAGTTAACTTGTGTCCTATGTTTTCTGGCGTTCGTAACGGAATCTTATGCATATATTATATTCTATAAAAATTACTCACCTAAAATTCGGTATAAGTGAATCGGAAATGGATGATGCTCACTCCGTTCTTCGTGATTGATACAGGAATTTTATAACGTTAAATAATATCCACCCAAACTGACTGAAGTCGTGCAATTATTCTCTCATTTGCAATTTCGTTTTTAATGAACAGGTTCTACGTATTATGACAATGGCATGTTAAATGAGGTAGTAAATATTTCGTGGAATTGAATGAAACTAAAGCAAAGTGTTAATGTCCTGTTGGCATATTACGTTTGTACATGTGCTAAATTCCAATATGCAAAGGCATGATTAATTAAATAAATTACTGTTGACGGGATCGATTTACCTATTATTATTTATATATATCTTAATTTATGAAGCGATGGAAGAGGCGATATATATTCCGAGGAAAAATAATAAATTCAACCAGCATTTGACTAAATAAGATTTTAAGATGTCTTCCTATCCCACCTCCATGATTTTATTTATTTGGTACACTGTTAGATTTATATTCTGAAGGGTTTCGAATACTTGATTGGATAAGTATTGCGAAACAGTTTACAAAACTTTAATTATTACATAACATAATTTACAAACATTTTCTATATCTCAAAATCACTGTCAAACGAGGTCAAAAATGATAAGTTCACCTTTAAAAAACGGAAAATATATAAGAAGCACATTTTATACAAGCAGCCTGTCAATATAGAGGGGTGTCTGCTGATTACTTGCGTAACTATATAATACTGGATATTCCAAACTTCAAACTATGAATTTCAACAACCCAGAAAAAGTGAATGATAGAAGGGGTTCAATCCTATGGCTGAATCTGAACCTCCGCTCCGTGATTCTGATATGCATTCCGTCTAATTGTAAGATTGTGTGGACATCAAGAATCAGCTCGTCGGTGCAACGCCTGTTATCTTGAACATAAACTGACTGCAATCCAAAAGAGGAAGTTCTTCGCTTGGTGGCTCCGTTGACCAAACATTACTCACTTCAACCTGTCGTTTGTAAATCAACCAGAGTGATCTCTCAAATCCAACAGGAAGCATTTCGCATTTGTATACACATTGTTTAGATTCTGATTTTTGACATGGAGGCATCTTGTTGGATACTTCCCTGCATGCTATCAATCTTAAATCTGAAAGTTATTCGGTAAAATAAGCAATTTTTATTGATCGGATCGGGAACCCAATACAACTACGCTGCAATAGTAAATTTCATACACTGCGCTAGAGCTGGATGATCGATAAATACAGTTGTCAAAATTCTTCTAAGATAACTGGAGTCATGCCTCACGATTTCTGCTAAATAGGGGAATTCAATAATGCTCCAGTAACTTAAAGGTCGACGTTTTAGCAACAGGGCTTGATACAACTGTCGGATTCGTTTGTCTTCCTCGCATTTTTTGTCATTGGCTATCGTCGTTCCTTCGCTCATAATTTTTCCTATATAAGTCAAGCTTTCCCCGTCCCCAGTCAAAAGCTTCCAGATAAATAGCAGAAAAGTAGCACACAAAGCTCTCATTGATGAACAGTTAACCAAAACAAAAGATAGTTTACTAACATATACATATTAAATACTGATTTACACGAGGAGCGGAAGCGGTATCTATGCATCCCGACAAATATTAATATATACGACCTCGTGCAGTCTTCAGGGATGAATTTAACTGCCGTTAGGAACAAAGGGCAGGGTCACAATCATTGGAGTCACTCCAAAATTAAAGAAAAATGAAGAAAAAGTTTCCCTAACTACATTTGCTATGAAAAGAACATTCTTTGATTGGTTATTCTTTCAGCTTTTACGTCTGGAGGGTCACAAAATCCTCTACAACCGTTCAAGAAGATGAAGTGACTGTGTATAATGACACGCCGTGAATATTAGCTAAATGAACTATCTTAATTTACATGTGAATGTAAAAGTATGAAATAAATTTGCTATGTATGCAAATTCTAAAGAATGTGAAAGCGTGTGGTTAAATAACGTTACTGAAAACCGGATGAAAGTGGATGCTTACGATGAAACCTTACCTGAATTTAGAGACATACCTGTGCATGTATCTACTTTCACCTTTCATCACAAAGAAGGCGGGAGAACAGTGTACTTTCACCACTATTGTGGGATACATCCAGGTTTCCTGGAATCTTGATATATGTAGGCTTAAATTCATTAAAGAGTGAAAGCGCTTTGTAATTTTGCTTCAATTACTATGAACTAGGGATTTAAATTCATATAAGAGCTGCGAGCATTTGAAAAACTTAATCAATCGAGATGGATACTGATAGTGAATATGATGAAGATGTGTTCCCCTTTCAAAATTTGCCAAGCTTGGTAAGCAAAAATTATGTGAAAATATTCTCTTCATTTCAGAACTGTGTACTAATGTGCTATCGTAATGGAATGATGTTTTATTTAGGTCCTTCAACGGGTAGTCCATTTCTTGGACTTTCCAAGTTTAAAGAGACTGAGACTTACTTGCCAGTGGACAAAGAATGTGGTTGACACTCCGCAAAATGTTCGTCGACTAAGAATGATTTTAAAGGATAAGCAGCGACTGCATGACGTTGTACGTTCCACAACTGAATGGAATAACTTTAGATTTATCGCTTCTGATCAGTTTCCGACAACAGAAGACTTGCAACAATGGAAATCCCGGTTTTCACAAACTACAAAAGTTCTTTCAGTCAAACGGCTAACGGAGTCACTTTCGTCAGAAACTTTCGCCCAGGTGGTAAATGATTTGATGCTAAGTTGCAAGCGAGTTCAGTCAGTCAACATAGAAGAGTTGGATTTCACCAAAATCACACCAGAAACCTGGCCAAGTATTCTTATAAATTGGAAGCATGTCCAGCATTTAATTATTAAGCGAGTTGTATTCATATCAGACGAGACAAGGCATTACTTTCACGAAATTATTCAAAACTGTAGCGGACTTCAACTAATACGACTGCCAAGAGTTCAAGCAAGTTCAAACTCCGTTTCAGCAGTTCCACTTGGGATTGAAGATTATGTATTTCATGAGAACTCATTGATTGAAGAATATGAAACAAATATTATCCTCCCAATTATTGAAAAAGTTAGCTGTGAATATCAATGGAGTGGGAGAACAACTCTGAAAGCTTTATTTTGTCCTGAAGAGCTCATCTCCAGCACCCTATACATTCAATTAGCACAATTGTGTGTTCGAGCAAAAGTAACTATTTATCATACTGATCCCTCTATAATTCCCTCCCACATTTTGAGGGTGCCAACTGAAAATCTGTACATTTCCGACTGCATCGGTTCCATTTCTGGATTCTCTGAAGGACTCATGGGCCAACCTTTAGGGAAGCTGAAAGAACTTACAATTAATCGGAGCAACTTTCTCTTTAAAACTGATGGGCCATACAATGTACCAGTGCTACCTAGTCTCAGAAGTATATCTTTGCATTTATCCACTTGGCCATCGTTGCGCCGAGATATTGAAAACATTAAAAGACTCTCTGCATTCATCGCATCCCTTCATGCAACAAATAGACCATCTGTCAAGTCAGTTTACATTTCAAGATTTCCACAAGACGAAATGTGCTCCTGCCCACATGCCAATTTGCTGCGGCCGTATTTAATCCTTTCTTGTGTAAACGTTACTGAGCTGTTTCTGGAGTATATTACTTACACACCGGAAGAATTTGTCATTATATGGACAAACTTGAGAAAGCTGGAGCATGTAAGACTGAAATGTTGTACTGGGATTAGGGATTCTGCTATCGTTGGTGCTGGGGAACAATCGGACACTTGCCCAATGCTGCAATTAAGAAGTATGATTTATAATTAACATTTAAAATTGTTTACTTGTATGTTTACGCAGATTGTAGATCGGAAATTATTATTATTGTGTTATATAAGCATGCTTTTGATATCTTCAGATCTGAAATCTCTAAAACTGGATGAAGTAGGGGAAGTTACGAGTAAAAGCTACATCAAGGTTTTCTCAAGAATGAAGCTAATTAAGCTGTATCATACTCCTAGACCGGAGTATCCAGTTGAGTGGAACATTTTTACTTTACATTTGTATAAAATTATGGTATAAACTAAAATGTCAAATGCCATTTGTAGGTACATGAACCTGCTTACGTTGCGTTAATGAATGGGATCGTATGGAATCACCTGGAAAATTTTTCCTGCATGGGAATAGGATTTAAGAACATTCAGGAGAAAAACGATTTCGCTTTAAAATTTAAAAATCCGTGGATATTGACAGCTGCAATGGAAGGAATAGGTGGAAACGCTGCCAGAAATAGCTTAAACAGACATGGTTGCTTTTGTTGCTAATATTGCATGAGTTTTTCTCTTGTTTCACCATCAAAGTATTTAATGTCGTATCACAACTTTAAATGATGTTAATGTGATGGCTTTGCAAAATAAACATATCTTATACAAATATTATCTATTGGATCAAAATAAATTGATTTACATATAAATGTAAAAACTAAGGTGCAATACAATAATTTTCCCAAAAATATATTCTTATACTGACTATGGACCTACGTTCTAATCGGTTTAGGTGAAAGTTAAGCATGTACAAATGCACAAAAAGAGTAACGAGCTGCTACTACTAGAAGATTTTAGATCCCTTCAAATGACCTTGTTGTCCTGTATGCCCTTGTCAAGGTGCAGTCTGTTTACCAACAATAGACTAATACTGCGAAGTATGACTTTTATCTATCACTACTTTCTTCAACGAAAACGACCTCTAAAGTTCCAACCTTGTATCAAAGATTGTTCCAGAAACTTACCAAATGTATGCATACCACGTAGTGGATAAAATATATAAATGCAAACCATTAGTATCAATCTAACTGCTAGGAAAACTATAATATTATGGAGTTTTCCCCGAATACATACATAAATGAAAAAGCTACATCTACTCATATTCATATGAAACCAGTTCTTTTCCCATTTCCGTTTTATAAATGCTTTTCCTGCGCTGCGCACCACAAGGTCAAAAATCTGCAAAGCAGCATGCTTTCCAACACAACAACCCACTAGTGCAAGCTGACTCAGACTTGATGGATATAGAAAATAGAAACTAGAGCTGAAGGAAAGGCATTGCGATCCGATACCCCTATTTCTATATAATTTCACATAAGTACCGTACCATACTTCCACTTTCTGTAGCTCGCCCTCGCAGTTCTTCTGACTCACAAGGAAAAAACCCAGACATTCTTAGAACATCCTGCAATCGAAGCAGACGAAGAAACGTAAAGGGGTTACACATCATTTTCCAATATTTTGTTCAGCCATATTTAGAACAAATTTTTCGCGACTAAAATATCAGAAAATTGCCATTAAACTTGCAAAAACAAGGAAGACAACATTATCATAATTAAAATTCGTTTTACGAAGTAGTATAAAAGCGATTTATTGCATTTAACTATTTTATCCTTCAGTCCACCAATTACTGCCTTGGATTTGGATTCCTATTGCTTGTATGTAAATTGAAAAATTGTCACTGGATAAGAAATAATGTCTTCCGCATCTTGAATATGAAGACAAGTGCAAAATCTCGTATTGTGACGATCAGGAGTGGAATTACTAAGAAAAGTAAAACAAAGGCTGGTTATAACTTAAGCGAAAGTGAACAGTCATCATCATCATTAGTTCATAAACATTGCCATTGTCTCCAAGTACTGAGTAATAGCAATATACTCAGCCAAAACAATAGGCGCAAAAGAAAGACTTCAGTTTCTCTTAGTTCAGTGAATTGTTTGAATAGTAGTAACAACGTCTTGATTTGGACTAATAATTACCAGACTTTATAAACAATATCATCGTATAAATCAGAATTATTGTGAGTTACATTTTCATTTCGCATTTCATTCTGTTATTTATGATCGTTGCGTGTTTGTGTAAAACTTTAAAAGCGTAATAAACTGTTCAAGTAGAAAAATTCGTCATCCTACCAAAGCTTATAAAAGACAGTAAAAACAAGTGATAAACTCAGCCTAGTTATATCATAACTAGAAGATACCATATTAAATACGCTCAACGTTAGAAAGAAAGCATTGCTTCTTAAGCTGTACTGTGACGACCTCCTGGATTACAGAAAGGTATGCTTGCTACAATATTTTTTAC
The DNA here is from genome assembly GCA_001718145.1 of Orchesella cincta. Classification (NCBI taxonomy): domain Eukaryota; kingdom Metazoa; phylum Arthropoda; class Collembola; order Entomobryomorpha; family Orchesellidae; genus Orchesella; species Orchesella cincta. The sequence goes on from LJIJ01000143.1 coordinate 29,358, forward strand.
TACTTGATGATAACTTATATCAATATCAAAATGCTGCGTAAGCAGGCAAAGTCGCAGAGCAGACGGTATAAAAATAGATTGCCTGTCATTTATCGTCGTCGTGAGTCATTCAACTTCCGTTCCAAATTGAATGATGCACATATATTAAAATATTAAAATGCGCAAAAAAGGAAGTTGATGTCTTTGTCTCATCGTCATCAATAACAAGCATGTCGAATAAGGTTTGACTGTAATAATTCGTTAATATTGGATCCGCACATCAGTGGCTCAGTAATCGTAATGTACCAGATTTTTTGTTTTGCGTGCACAGATTCTTTATTCCCATGTGAGTTTACACATGGCACTCCGTGCAACCAGAACTCACGTTTTCACGTGTGCCCTACTTCCGATGTGGAATGAAAATGGATTATGCATATTCTAGAAATATTTTCGTCTTATACGAGTTTTCTATCAAATCAAACCATCATGATTCTTTAAGTTTATAAGCGATGAATGTGCTTAGCTATGCTTATTTGAATAGGCGGTGTAATATGTACTTATTTCTAACTGCATATTAAGCATTTATTAAGTGCCTGTTCTGACAGGCTAGTTATATGTAGGAGTAGGAGCTCAAATCATATAGTCCGTATTGTTTGCTTGTGACGTGCGCATACGTAACTACTTACACACACCTACACGGCTCTTTGCATATATAGTAATGTTTTACTGAAGTAGTGTCAAAGAATAAACTGGAACGGCTATTGATGGCTTACTATTGAGATAACCTATTTGAGTAATTTAATCAATACAAAATCAATATTCATCATTCATTTCCTTACTACTTGAAAAAGAATGAATATATATAAGTAGCTATACAGACGTCTTACATTCTTACTCATAACATGACATGAATGAAATGTGCACTATGTATGGTCTAACTTTGTGATCAAATCTTGGTTGCAAAGTGTTGTTGCACATCAAAATAATCAGCAAAGCCTTCCTATCTCACATTCTTTGTGCATAAATGAGTAAGGATAAATATCGAATACAATTTATATGACCAATATTTGAAGAAACATGAAACAATAAAAAATGTCTTTTCAGTTTAGAAAACCACAGCTTTGGGAAATAAATACGTAAAATAAGCATTACAAAAGTAAATATAAATGAGAGTAGATGCATGTGAAATCGTAATTTTATAGCCATTCTTATGTGAAGCGTCGATGTACTGTCAAGCACAAACGGCAAATATATCTCTGTTTCAGTATGCCTGAAACTGTTGAAAGTGAAAGCATATTAGTTTTGCAAACACGTTGGTAGGGAATATTATTGGCATCAGAGCCCATAGCTGGCATAGCTCCTTTTTTTGTAGGCTACATCCTATGACGTTTTGAGTTTACACCTGCGCGTTTGTACGACTATTATGTAAACTACAACCGTTCAATTGTACTTCTTCCTTTCCACTTGTTATAATTAAATTGTACTCATAAGAGAAGCATATATTATATTTTCGTTCAGCGTTATTTTGTGTACACATACAATTAACAAGGAAGCTGTGTAAATAGGAGATTGTCTATATAGCTTCGAAACTGCGCAGTTGGAACCCAAACAAGCACACCTTGAACACATGATCGATGCACATTTGTTTCTGTCGCTAATCCCAAGCTTTTCAGGATACCACATGCCAAAAAGTTAAATGCATTGACGTAATTCATTGGACCGAACACTACGCTGTCTGTAAATCTTATTGCCGAAGCAGTATAAGCAACTGCAAATAGCTTAGCTTGGCACAATCAGACTCATTAAGACAATTAGCTATGCAAACACTATTGAATGCACTGGTAAATGTCCGTTGACACTAGCTAGTTATATGCAATGAGAATTTCTTTTGATGATAAAGATAAAGGTCATACGTGGGACAAGCGAATGTCGTTTTTGTCATTGGCTTTGTTCCATCCAAACACTCCATGCATGCAAAAGCTCATGGCGTTCTTCACAAGGACAGAAATGAAAGCGTAAATTCGGATTACCTTTGTAAAAGTGTGCCCAGTTTGGTAAGGGTCACCTGAACTTCAACAATAAATTTTTTACAGGAATACAACCTAAGATTGTAGTCCAACGTGGTTTTACATTTAATTCTGAGGTATCATTTCTTCGGTAAACCATTTAAATAAAAATCACGTAGAAAGTGTGTGGCATTGGTACATGTGCGCTATGAATTATTCAACGCTTAACCAAATGTTCTAGACAGTTCGGCGTCAGATTGTTTCTTAAGGGACTTTCTATGACCTTCAGTGAAATTACTCATCAACTTGAATAAATAAGACATTCAAAGTAAGTTCCTCACGCAGTCAAAACATCTACAGGTGTTCTTGGTAATTAAATTAGCAGTAGATGATCATGTTATACAAGACTCAAATGAATCGTATTTTTAAAATTTACATGAGGATAATAATTGTATTACGTATATAGAATCATTTATAGCAGATTTATAGCAACACATAAATTATTTCACAAGCTTTTCCAAGTCGAAATGATCATTTAATGCTGTAGTAGCTGTAAACCCAAGTCATTTAACTAACACATTTATTGAGACGAATACGTCTCCGAACGAGACTCATAATGCATAAATTTAAATTTGCTGTATTTTGATGAGGATGTTATCTGCTGATCTGTCAGTTGCTCCATTTCATTCTTCAGCGATGATTGACGACGACAGTACTTCACAAGGTTTTCATTTATTTTGAGCGTTATATGCAAAAATTTTGTTTTTGGCCGCCGGTACAATGGTTCCCGATATCGTTTTATAAATTGCTGACTAGTTTATGTGAGCATAAAAATGTTAATAACCATAAAATTGATCTTTATTATATAAGCACATAATATTATGGCTATATGGTGTGCGGTCTTAATCTTTAAATGGTGATATAACTAACTTTAATGTATGCAGTAGTCGCTTTGCATGGCGAGCTACGTCAGACAATTATTATCAAGTTATATTTTATCTTCCTGCGTTTGTCGGTACTCGGTACAGAGCGTTACATAAAAAAGACGATACAAGTATCCTTTCATGTAGTCAGCTAAACAACTATAGTACACTGTATATACTTTCCTGTTTCGAGAGTGAGACAAAAAATGCATTTATCACATGAATTGTAAAGCTTGTTATATATTGTTTAAATTTGTATAGGCTCTCCTTCAAAAATATTCTTACAAATTATATGTTGCATGTGCTCATTTTTGCTTCAGGTTCAAAGTTCATGGTACCCAGAATACCCTTTGTATTCAAAACCGTAATACGGCATTGCAGTACAAATAATCCTGCTGCGAGAATGACCTGCTCGTATTTTTAAATATACCCATATACAAGCACAGAAAAGCTACTTTTTAGGTACATGTACACATAATAACCCTAGGTGTATAACTGCGTTGTATTTTTGTATTGTATGGAATGCTCTGTTCAAAACTGATAGCAGCATTCTTTCATTTGCCATGCATTTAAATACCATCCGTTAGCGACTGTCAATGACTAATATCAATACACGGTGTAGATTTTGCATTGAATGAAGCATCTTGCGTAAGTATAGTATTAAGCATGAGCACAAAATATGGTAAAAGCGAATGGATTGAAAATGTACCTGAAATTCATGTAGTTGATTCATTGTCTCATAACTTTTATGCAGGAGTGGGTATAATGACTATTTAACGTATACTCGTGGTTATGTAAAAAAAACTCATTTACATTGATGGTTTCTCTTGTGGTATATAACAGGCCTATATCCGGAAGCTCAATCCCAGTTTGAGTCTTGATTAAGACGATTTTTCATCTCGCAACCACAGACTATCCTATTTGGGATATATAAGGAAGACTCATTTCAGTCTAAAGACTTGAATCCAGTAGTGCCAGTTATTTGGAAGCTGGTCCGTATTCTACACAAATCTGAATAGGTAAGATATTCTTTTTTGTTACTTGTTACTGCGTCAGCGTATATGAGCGATTAATAAAATATATTTGGATATTTGTATGGTATCTTTAATAGGTCTCGTCCCTCGTAATTGGATTTTGTTAATAACGTCATACGCATAAGTACTTTATCTTCATAGCAAGCTTTTACCAGCAGTGCATTTTACTTGGCTGAATACAAAAGGTAGACATATTTCTCTGCATCGGATTTGGGCTCAAGGGTCAACAACAGTCCACACTCCACACTCCATATCCTTCGTGTTGAACGACACATCTCATTTGGATAAAATTAAGCAGGAAGCCAAAGGGTTTTCTGTTTTTATTGATAGCACAAGGAGTTTTCATTTTATGGGTAAGACGAGATTATTTTTAATCTTTTATTTAAAATATTATGTAGAGTGTATTAAATATAGTGGAATTTATTCTCTAATAATCTTTCAGATTTGAGAAATTTCTCTGAAGAACAAAATCGAGAATTACCTTTCGGAGAGGAACGAGGCAATGCATTCGGTTCGTCTTCAAGGCGCTGTCGCTGGGCTTGTGAGTGGCCAAGTTGACTCGACAACCCCACAAGGCCTGGATACCCTTCAACGTTTACAGCTCGGCACAACTCCATTTATCTAGCATCCCCCACTTCGGATTCAAACCACAATAATCATTCTTCAAACACCTCATCAGTTCCAGCTACAACAACCCCAACACTATCAAGAACTGAGCAGCAACGTGTCCATTCAGACACTTTGTTTCCAACTTCTCTCATAAACCTTCTTGACGTTTCATCAACCACCGGCAACCAAAATCATGTCCATAGTAGTTCTGATGATGATGATGGAGGAGAAGAACAAGATGACGAGAGTGATAGTACAGAATGTAGTAGCTCTGACAGTGAGGACAATGTATCATCTTCTCATGATGCTGGAAGTAATTCGGTCAACTCTTCATTTGGGATCGAGTCGGACTCATCGCAAGACTCTTCTGATGAGGAGTCATTGCAGTCCGTTTTCTCTCAAATTGACATATTCGATGGAAGCAATACCAACAGAAATGGTGATTTGAGCAACACCTTATGGCCCACGAGTAGGCCATTGCCGTTTCCACGATGGGATACAAAAGAGCCACAAGTGGTCCGCTTTAAGGATATCCTTGAGTACGAAGAATTTGCTGGGTCCATTGAACTGATATCTCAACAGTTAGTCGCCACGCACAAATATAACACTGTCGGAAATTACATTAGGTGCGGACTGCAAAGATATTATGGTCTAAATTTGTAATTTTACTAATTAAAATAGAAAATTCATACTCAATTTCGTTTCATGATTATATAGATTCTACCAAAACTTCAAAGCATCCAATGCTGAACAGTTGGTCCCATACTTTAGGGAGTATGATCCACCTATCACACCGGAGCATTACACCTGTGTTGGTTTGGCAATGGAGCTAATTGAGAATATTAATGGTTTCATCACTCGCAGCCACTCAGCCTATTCTAAATTTTACATCGTGTCGGCTGAAGAGGTTAGTGGAGTCTCAAGTGGCAATTAATGTTTTGGGCAAAACCTTTTTCGGATTTGGGATTGGTCATTAACATTAAAATTTGGGTTCCCTAATAGAGCATTGAAACGGTGGAGACCTACATCTGTAATGTACCTCCAAACGTGCTGTTGGTAGAGAAAGAGCATGTGGCAGTTTGCTTGAAGATTGAGATTGGTACAGGAATGGGCCCAAAGAGATCAGGATACTTATTGTTGGATCCAGGCTACCACGTATCCCGGGTTGTCACCATTATGGAAGATAAATCGTATCCTCATACCGGTACTGATAGCTTAACTTATGAACCCAGTTTTTTCCTGTCATGCCCTTATGGAACTCACACATTTTTAACATTCTTTCCATCTTTCAAAGGTTGCTTTATGCAAGAGGACAATGGTAGAAAGAAAAAGGAGTACGACTACACGGTGACAAGCCCAGACTATGTTTCGTGGAATGTAACGGAAACCAAATCAGATTATCAAACTGGCTGGACCAATCTTATTTTCGTCGGACGGCCATTCCTTAGCGGAATTGATTTTGCTGAAAGACGTAATCTGCTGTATGACTTCAAGTCACTATTGCAGAGGGATTGCAAAGGTCAACTTCTTGCTGGTCTGTACTTCTCAACGAATCCGGTAAGGAGATTGTAAAATATGGAAAACGTTTAACCCAAAAAAAATTGCAGGTTAATATGACTGAGTGTGTTTTTTCTACGATTTTAGAAAAAGGCCAAGAAAATTACACTCTTTTACACGGAGAATAACAACGTTGTGTACAAGCACCAGAACATGGTTGAAGTGTTTGCTGACAATGCTGACATTCAACTATGTGAGGAGCAGATGAACATGAAGAAGGGAGAGCTACTACAACTGATGAACTCAATCGGAACTATTATTCATGATGAGGATTTTATCACGCAAAGCGCAAAAATTAACAAGGAAATATGGACAATTTCAAGGGACAACTAGAATTCGGATAGATTAATGAATGTCTAAAGTTGCTGTTGCATGAGAGATAAAAATAGATTTCTCAATTTGTTTGTCACTAACCTTCATTCCTAATGAAAAATTTACTCGCGTTGACTTCTACTAACATGTCCACTGACTTATTAATTCGGTAAATTTCCTAACGAGCCATGTCGCTTGTATGTATAAATTTGGAAAACCAGTGTCTAAACTTAGTGCACTATAGACTTAGTTAATTAAGAGCACTAATTTGTGGGTAAATATTTCAAACTTTAAATCCTACTTCTTAATTGATTTTGATATAACGAATTATTTCAATGATTAAAAATACCCTTTTCTTAAGGTTAACGTACGCATTCGTAGTTTCAAAGAAATGACTACTGTAAATGAAAGAGTTAGATCAGTTCTGTAAACTATACTGTTACATAATTATGTTTTGAAATATTTGATAAAGAGATAATGTAAATTTTAATGTTTTTCAAAGGGTTGTTTTTCCTTCTTTTCCAAAGTACTGCAGGGTAAGGTAATACTTTAATATTTTCTAAATATTTGTTTTCAAATTAATTGTTTCAATTCTATTTAAATGCAAGAACTAAATCATACATAATTAAATTTATAACTGATAATAATAGTAACACACAATAAAAATTACATATAACTATCCGGTAATTTCCTTCCTGGTTTTTTACTTTGAGCAATGCATAGGGTCCAATGCAATTCTAAACAATGTCCGAGCTGGGTGGCATTGGATAGTTTACAAAAATTTAAAAGCATTTCTCTTCATTCATGGATACGCATACGGTGTCATATTTTTGCCTTATCATACTTCACACAAGTCAGCCATCCTCTTCCCCAGTTGAATTAGTTTTTCTATCTTTATTTCTTTGCCCAACACAAATCCGAAGCAGTGAAAGTTTAAACTCAAGATAAAACCGCAAAAATGGTATTTCGTGGTTTTAGACATTTAGTAATCTCTTTAATACTTGGAAACCCCCTTTGCATATGGCAAACAATGACTTTAGCCCATAAAGACGTCTTTGTAGATCAGTTGCACAAAAGTTTAAGCTTTTGTGTTGCATCCACAAGAACAAAGAAAAGTGTGCATTCACGAAAATCCTGTATTAGGAGTAGTACAAAAACAGAGAAAGCTATTCCGTATTCCAGACTAAAACCATGGGTTGGTGTTATAAATAAAACAACGTTAACAGAAAAAAACGGGAAGCATTAGGAAGACAATACACGTATGTAACTAACTCGGATGTCCCCTGCCTTTAGCCAAACAACAGATTAAAGATTTATCTACGACTTAGTAAGCTTGGAAGTAAGCCCGACATGGCAGGAAGAAAGCACTCTTTAGGGATGGATGGCAAAAATAAGTTAACCCTGCACCTCCGGGAATCACATTCCAGTCTGTCGATACTATATTATTACTATATGGAGTGGGATGGCATTCATTCAATGCTCAGAAGAAAAAAGTTTACCAACAGAGTCGTGTGAAACCAGTGATAAAAATTGTTGGAGGAAGAACAGAGAGCAAGTATTAGGAAAACAAACATCTTCCCACGGGTGTCTATTATAATGCTGGCGGAAGGTCTTAAATAAGGATTGGTCATTTATGAGAGAAAATGATAGTTTAGTTCGGAGAAAGAAGAACTAGGATGGTGATGGTCCACCATGAGTTTCTAAACAAGATTTGAGTCTGGTTTAATTCCTGGAAACATACGATACGGGTCGGGAACATGGGAAAACTGGCTTCTTCACGATAAATTGAAACGACTATGTTTCTCTTAAGTAACAGTTCCAAAAATGCGAGTTGCTTGTGTCCATCTATAAATGCAGAAACATTCTTTTACTAACCGCATAAATGATGTCCTTTTATAAAACACTGAGCATTTGAGCATTCATTTTTATGTAAGTATATTATCCAAGAATTCACTGAGAAAGTGCGTATAGAGAAAGCTGAGAAAGCAGAGACTACTACTAGTGTTATAAAACAAATAGATTTCGCAGGGAAAAGTGAGAAGAAATGAAAATGATTATGGGATCTCGTGTGCGCATCCATGTAACGAGGTGGCCACTCAACCCACGCTTAACATACTGGCTCAACGCTGAAGCAAGCAGTCCAGCTTACAGTTCCAACTTCCAACCCAAAAGTAGTAGGGAGTTTGAAGAGCATTTTTGGATCAGGCAATGGAATGGTGGTGGTGGTTTGGTTTGGCTGCTCTTTCTGGATATATCCATGAGACGACGAAGACACTTTCTTCTCAGACTGCCACCGGCACTCTTCCACTTCACAGCTCCTTTGCAAGCACACATCCAGATACATATTATGCTGACAACACGAGACAAAGAATACCCCAGAGATCTCATGTAGTACTCGTGTATTTTCTCTCATTATCACATTTCCTTTTTGCACGCGTAAACACCAGTGAGTTAGCAGAACCATTCCTTATCTTCCGAGAAAAGTAGATTCTCCTTGTATAATTAACATACCATTTACATTAGCTTCAGTAGCAGAGAACATTATATCCCAATGGAATATTTGCCAGACTTCCGCTAATCTTCTATTGCCCCTATATTCATACGAGTTGGGTGAATAAAACTTTCTGTGAGCAAGAAACTGAAAATAGTCACTTAGAACATGATTAGACTTATGATATTCTAGGGTTTCCCTGTTCAATTCTTTTTGTGTGTTCTACGTTCAACCGGAAAACCACAAGACCACACAGACTTGGCTTGAAATATGCAGCTCCCAGTTTAGTGTTTCAGACGGGGATAGAGATTTATTTTGTTGATTGTATCATAAACTACTAAACACACGTAAAGTGTGTGCTGATATCTGTTGCCAAAACCAGTTCAGCTATAAGCTCCACAATGGGGAGAAAGCAATTGTGATGTGATGAAAGACTTAAGTGAAAGTTTGGGATAGGACTTGTTGCTGAATCTCAAGTAATGTTTTTCATTGACTAAATTCAATACACTGCTGCTACTCTCAACCAAAAACATTTGTTTTTACGCCATTTCTCTGGGGGTGGATTTTGTCAATATGCTACACTTTTGTAGAAACATCCTCTCATCGGATTATTAATGGAAAGTGTCCAAATATCTTGTACATTGGCATTATTACAACTTTTGCAACAAAACTAATTGACATAAACCCCAACATTCAATACAATTTCTGATCTTTTGAGCATCAAAAATATATGTGGGCATGATGAAACTCAACTGGATATTCTGGTTGTGGACCTTCCACTTACTATTCTCCTCTTGTCAACAGTCATCCGCTCACGCAACAACTTCCAACGTTGTTCCAGGTAAGCCACACAATTATTCTATCAAACATATAATCCTTCAATACTTCCGAATACATAAATCCTTGTTAGAGTCTGGGAGCATTCGGTTGAAATTAAAATCAATGTGTGAATACAAATGCCAATCCTGTCACCATCCAATCCTTTAGAAACGCAACCTTTGGTGAAGGGAAACATTTGATAACCTTTCCCACTCCGTGTCTTTTTGTGACATCAAATAGTACTACTACTAAAAAATAAATCTCACCTGGCGATTCGTTTGATTTTGTTTGATTCTCTAAAGCTGGGAAAAGCCAATGGACTCGAATGCAAAATGTACATATATCGGCTCATTCTTTAAAAGTACTTATTTTGAATCCTGATACATATATCGCATTATCACATATACGCGTATGTGCTACTGACTGAGAGGAAATCACCGAGACCAAGGGATTTCCATGTAAAGAGAAAAAAGCAATAACCAGCTGTAATTCTGAAAGGAAAGTTGGAATATTGCATCAGTAACATATTTCATGTGTAGTTCTACCGTAGAATGAAGTATGAACTTTACTGTTACACTCTTTTGTTACATTCGAAAAGTTGTGAAAGTTTGAAATTGTAAAGAAATGGGGCTTGCGAGTGGATGGAAGAATAAAGGTTTTATTTGTAGTTTGCCTTTTTTTGTTGTTCAACTCGGCAAAGGATGATTGTGGGGAGTGAGGGTGGCAAGAGTCAGTAATCAGCACCATGCTTTCCCCAGAGAAGGCACGTTAGCATGCGCAAGAGAGCATTGAAATCTAAATAAGGACGTGGATATCAGAGCCTCTTTAATGTTTTCACACCTTTTTAGCCATGATAAAAATAAGCACACTTAATATGTTCTCCAAAATTATCAAGTTTGTATTATTTTATCCATATCACGCTGCATTTCGCTTACAAAATGTGTGGTGACGAATATTTCTCAGTAGACCACAGAGATGAAAATTTTGTCGAGGTTATCCAACTTTCACTTCAGCAAACCGAATCAGATTTCGCAGAAAAAACGCGATTGCTAAGGTTAAGTAAGCAGCAAGATGCAAAAATGATAAGGTTTGCTCAAGATACCTACTAAAATGGCAAATATAGCATGAAAACTTTGTACATAACTTACACAAAGTACAGGAAAGTGGCCAGTAAATTGTGAACTAAGAAAATTCATGTGACTTTGTCCTTTGTACATTACTCTTCCTCTTTTGTGACTCCTTTTTCTTTGAACCACAACAGATAAGATTAGATCATCCGTTCCAACTTTTCGTAGCTGAACTCAGCTAAATGATTTCACAAATAACAAAGGAGAATCAATATTGCTTCATCTCAAGTTTGATTCTTGATACGGTTGAAAGGTTATGGGAACATGAAGATTTGTTTCCTTTTCAGTAAAATTGTGTAAATGTACCATTTTTGCCATTCTCAATTTTAACTTTGTTCTCATGCTCGCTCAGTTTCCTTGTCTTTGTCTTGATCATCGTGAGTGTGTTCGTTTGAAAAGGCTTGCTAAAGATAGTTAGTAGATCCACGTGAAATTTGCAAGTTTTTCTTTCTTTTTATTGCCACCAGGTCCCTTTTACGCTTGGTTTTATTACGTTTCTCAGATGTTGGAATGCCTGCAGTGTGAAGTTTATTCTTAACTGAGAGAAAGTAAAAGTACCCTTTGTATATAGTTGCCCTTTACTCGGCAGCAATTGTTGGTCGATTTAAAGTATTGGGAATGTTTTATAGCAAAGATGCTCTACAGGTACGAAAGTTGAGGCTGCTGCTCCAACGCTTATGTATTCCATGTTTGGATATACATGGTGGAGTTTACGTGGGGCTCGCGTGTGGAGAGTAGACGACCGCACTTCTCAAGTTTCATGCAGCATGCATCAGCTTTCAGCATGTGCTCAAGTTTCAACGATTCGCAAACTTTCCTCAACTTTGTCTGCTTCACGGTATTCCCTTCGCCTGGTCGCAGATCAGTAAACTTGATTGAATTTCAATATATAACAGACAAAAATGGTAATTGCCGTGTATGTCTTTACCACAAAGAAAACATGCATGCTTGTACACATTATTTTCACGTGTCTTGCGGTGTGTAATGTATAATGCATGCATGTATATACCTAAACTCTAGACCCAAAGGAATTTTGAGAAATAGACATAACTCGGTTGCTACTTTGTACACAAGCCTATAATAATATGATATACTGTGCTCAGTCATCACATCATTTCTTCTCTTCGTCCCGAAGACCACATCAGAGAGGAAAAATCGGACTACGAATAAAGCAAAATATTTTGTCAGGTTTGCTCGCTTTTGTGGCATTTACTGTGTGTTGCCTTTTTGTAAAGCCAACCAATGAAACAACTTACTTGCCATCTTGGGTTTTGCGGGATGAAATTATGTAAATTTTCCAACTCGACCGAGTCATTGCTTTCCTTATTCACAGAAAGGGTTTCATAACTTCCTTTACACTTCCCTACCTCTGGGTTTAGGGTGGATTGCATTGGAATCGGTATGAAAATATGCTTCATGCGCTCCTATAGCAAGCAGGGCGGTGTGACGGGATGCATTATCTAGACAAGGAAATAGCTCAAGCTAAACTATGCGTTAAATTTGTTCACTCATACAAACGAATATGGTGGTGAAAGTAGAAGGAGCTCAGTCTTATGAGTTCAAAGCAGTGACGAGTAATTTTATTCTATTCAAATTATTTTTCGATTGTTATCCAGGAAATTGTATCCTTTCAAATTTCTTTGATAAAGTAACTTGCTTTCATGGTGTTTTTGTGGAATCAAAGTTTCATGCCAAATCATTTAAGAAAAACCTGTGCCGAAGAATAATCAGAGTAAAAGTTTTCTCCAACTTTATTCGACTGTCTCTTTCGATTCTATAATTACACCAAAACCATTATGAATTGCTAGAGGAGTACATCTTTTAAAAAGTACAAATAAAACGGAACTGTCCTAATTCCAAATTCCAACCTTAACGGTCTTCATGCGAAACCTACATACTTCAAAGATTACTATAGCCATTAGGTTTTGATTTACAGCATTATCGTGAATAACATCATACGCTATATTTGGTGTAATCCCACGTGAGAAGCAGGCCTAAGTTAAATTGAATAATAATGTGTACTCACAAACTGAAACTGCGTATTTTATTACTGCAAAAACTTACAGCTTTCACCGACTTACTCGATGACTTCCCTTTCGTGGCTTCGTTTCAATTCACTAGACTTTCCTCAACCGGAAGTGCTACCCCAGGAATAACTGGTCCCGTCAGCCCAGTTGCCAACACTTCCTGACTAACAGCAACCGTGATTCATGCCAAATTTATACACTGCTCCATCTAACACATTTATTTCATCTAAAGACGTGGAAAACCTGGCAAAAAAAGCAATGTAACAACACAAATTCAGCTCCAACACACATTTTTAGTACACTCAAAGCATGGCATGAATGAGAAAGATAAGGGCAATATTGTTACATGAGAAAGAGAAAACGGATAGGAGGAAATAAGGTGTCCGCATAGACATCAAAAGGCAGACATGTAATGTTCCGAGGTTTTCTGTATTTATATATCATTATAATGCCGGAATTTGCTCACTCACTCATTCACAGTAAAAAGCGGCTTCAGTTCAGACATCGCATTACTGAAACAGTGAGCAACACACACAAAGAGCCTTCTCACAGTCAGCAAGCGGTGAGCTCAATACTCGCAGTCTTCACCAGATATCCTTTTGTACTTCCCTTCTAAAATGAGTATTCCCTACTCCAAAGAAGGCTAATCAAGGATCTCACAGTGGTAATTATAGCGTTTCCTCCAATATATCACAAAAGAATTCGTATTGAGAATTAAAAGCGAAGAGTATTCTTCCTCATTAGTCTGTGCGGTGAAGACTTTGCTACATGCATGCTACCAAACATTTTTATAGAATTCCAATTACGCATAAAATACATACATTTCCTCTATATTCAGTGGGGCACTGCCTCCAAAATCATCTGCAGTCAAAGGAAGTTACTGATGAGGAGCAGAAATGATAGTAAAATATGGACAAGCACCAGTCTCTTCCAGGGTTAGTCATCATTCAGCGTATTTAATCGTTTCGCTAAAGCTTTGGGACGTAAATGGGCTTCCAAATGAGCCCAAAAATAGGCTATCTAGATTCTTTCTCGGTGTTTCCGCTCTTTTATAAAATGCCATATATAAAACCCACAGTACATCCTACATCCACGCACTTTTCTAAGCAAGTATATTCGACCATACGATTCTCCGGTCCTCTGGACAATGCTCAAGTTTCGTTTTTTGAGAGGTGAAGAGGCTGAGTGTTTTTTGGTGATGTGACTGAGTTCCATGTAAACGTGCTGCAATATCAGTTCAGTAATATGGGCTGTGTTGGTTTACAATAGTGCGGAGAATCATTCTTCCGAGTACCTAATGTACATAGGAAGAAGCAAATTGTACATTACAGACATGCATATATTTACGTAAAAGGATTGTTACATACTAGGAAATCCTTATAATCGTGTAAAAGCAAAGGAATCAGGTCTGACAATGAGACAACGCTTTCTTTCGAGATTTCTCTTACTTTCATTTCTACCCTGCTGGCACACTGGGTTCTGGGCATGTATGTAAGAGCAAAAAATGTACGTTTGGGTACAACAAATTTTTAGAGTACGTTGTTACACAACTTCTACTATACATATTCGTTGGTGGTGGTGCTTATTCGAATATGCAATTTGGAACGGATGCTGGGCTCATTTTGAAATTGAAATAGAAGCTCATTAGTCTGAGGCAAAGAAACCTGGAGTCCCCAGTCCCACACACACATTTAGCCACCCTTGCCCCATTTCCTGTAAAAGTGGTACTTGAAAACTAAAAACTAAACTACAAATGGACTTCCAGTTCCCCATTACACACTCGAAAATGCGATACTGTTATAACACAAAGTGTACTATAAAGTCGTCGTCGTCATCGGATTCAATTTCAACCATTTCATTTAAGGATAATATTATATCTATGTTTTTGCTTCTTTGCCTATATTTACTAACGACATTAGTGCTTTGTTAAATGCACTCAGTTTTTGACATTCCATTTCTACAGTCTCATTTTTCAAACCTGAGTGGAGTTGAATGAATACTTCACCAGCAGCTGATGCATTTCTTGAAACAGATTATTATGAAAGGAAATACGATACAAATATGATATTATATTCCTTTACGTTTCAGCAGTCGATCTACTAGTAGACTACCTATACACTACAGCTTTTGCGAGCTCTGTAGTAGTAATAAGGAAATGGAAATGCTGACTGAGGTGGCGAAGAAATGTTTTAATCTGACTTGTATATTGGAAGCTTTGAAGTAATCTGTGTATAGTTTAGCGCATTTATTCACACATAATGCACACTTTAGTACCCACCGGAAATACAGGATTCAAGAAAGCGTTATCGCTCATGCTTGATTGGTGTGAAAAGGAATGGACTGGCAGTTGAGTGAATATTGCATGTTTGTCTTCGTTTTTGCTACTACCGTGTTTTAGGCTTGAGCGTGTTTTTATGGGTTTTGAGCTACATGATAAAAATTACCCCATCAAACTGGGAGACTGTAAGTTATTCAAAAACAACAAATTACTTTTGCGTTAGAATATTGTTGGGGTATAGCAATACAAATCTGAGAGCTACGTTTATGCTGCTTTTAGGCTTTCTAAATTCAGATGGTTGTTTTGGTAGTTTGGGAAAATGAAATATTTACGCCACAAAAACCTCAGTTGAAGTAAGCAGAGGAGCATGAGATGATGAAAATGTATGCAGTAAATAGGGACACGCTCTGAGAATACCATTTTAGATTGCAAAAGTGCCGTGTAGTATTTACTGATTTTTGTCTTAATGCTTCATTTTACATGTAGCAAATATAGAGGAAAGTGTGTGATAGGGAAGAATCGCTGAAATGGCTCGTCTGGGAATATTAAACGCTGGAAACATTAGTAAATTCTGGATGACTGAGCAGATTTCACTTCTTTTTTTGTCTGAGATAGAGAAGAGGAAGAAGGATCCAGGATGAAAATAATATGTATGTCAGTAGTGGAACTGGAAGTTGCATCATATTCGGAGAACCAGAGGTTAGAGGTTTGGTTGCTGTTGGCGCGATAAACTATGTGGTTCCTGCAACTCCATAGTTTTTAACTTTGTCTTAACTTCTTCACAACGACGATTCTCTGTGTAGTTCTTCATTCTTCGAAGACCTGGCCATGCTGACACAAAGAAAAAGCTCCGGTATATTCTAAATGTGTGAATATCTCGTCTAAAGATATAAAATTTAGAGCAGAGAAAGCAAATAATATTGTCGGAACTCTGTGCGGGCAAAGCATTCGTCTTCTTGGCCAGAAAAAAAACTAGTTTTACTCCTTTTAGACAAAAGATGATCATTTTTGCACTCGTTTCGTGCTGAGTCTAAAAGAAATGTTTCTTTACTTTCGATTTCTTGCGTTTTCCACATTTTCTTTGTGTCTTTGAGCGGAGCACAGCATTCTACTGCCACAGTGAAAATTTTCAAGCATAATTTTCACTTTCCCACTCATTATTATACAGTTCTGAACACTGGATGAACATACCATTTAAACTTTGAAAAGAAATTCGTAAATGATCTTTTCACATTTCCAAGAATTATTCCACTTTTATGCATTGAGAAGCACACATACATACATTTGTATAAACTCCCCAGTATTTCTCCATTTCTCTCAAACAATATGTGTTCCACTTTCACAAATAAGAATAATGAAAAGAGAAACGACGTTTTTTACGAACTGTAATGAGAGCGAGAGAAAATACAAAATAACTCTAAGAGCTCATCACTCTAAAGACAATATATTTATATCTAGCGACCTTTCTATATGTGCCCGTATTGATAGCGACAATGAAATAAGTTTCCCAAACTTGGCGACTACCGCCCGGGTATTCTTCTCTATTTAATGAATGGAATCATAACAGCAGAGACGCGAGAAGACAGCAGCGTCTTGCTGAGTTTCCATTTTCATAGCTTGAAAAAGTTAAGTAAAAAAGCTACGGTTTCCACATTAAAAAGTTTTCTCGAGCTAATTTTACTTTCAATTTCTTTCCTTTTCATTTTTACTTTTAACCTCACTCCAACACGTAGCCTGTGTGAGGCAGCTGCTACGTGCATTTTTAACCAGTTGGAAATTAACCAATGCTGATACTTCTGTCTGTATGCATAGTGTATACCTATATATTAGCCCATGTACATACATAATATGCAAGTAAGTCATAATTTGCAATGCGTGAAGTTTGGTCAGTGATGAAATGACGCTTTCCCTGCAAGAAAATAAACGTGGTCAGAGCACCGAGCCAGAATTTTTCCATGTATATGCAAGATTATAGCTGGGCTTGCTCATTCTCATTCATGTAGAATGAGGAACTTTCCATTGTTTAGCTACGAGTTCACGGTCCAGAGAGCATAAAATTCCTGGGAATGCTTAAAACGACATGAATTTTGTTGCGAAATTTTGGCGTTTTATGTGTGAGCTCCGATTCACAAAGGACTCATATATATTAATACACATTCACTTATTTACTTGAGCACCAAAAGTTGCGCTCTAATTTCCTAAATTTATCAAAGCCAACGAAAGAAAATGGAAGTGAGAAATATTGGGAGCAGTCGAGTGCTCAAAATGCTTCAGTGTATCCTTTATAGCCTTGCTTGGGTCACGCCTGTGCTAGTTTTCTAGTTGTCAAATAAAGGCTTTCAAGCTGTGCTGTGAGACGATGATTATCAAAGGGAAATAGAAAAAAATAATCACGTTTCCCATGTCTTGCTACCACTTTGGTATCTCTATCAATTACACGTAGTTTGGGCAGCACGAAGTGTACCCGTTAGCAGCTTTACTGACCTTGACTATAATTGATAAGAATAAAGTTGTAGGTAATTCCGTCAATTTATTCTGCCTTTATTTTATGATTGAAATCCGTAATTTATAACAATATATCAATCATACGTACCTTTCTAAACGTACATGGAATTTGTACAATATATAATTTCCATTCGTTTATATATATTTGCCATTTGCTTGCATAATCAGAATGAGAATCAGTTGATTACACATGACAGCAGGAGAAATGGGATATAATTTATGTGCATATATACTTTTTCCGTTTGACATTCTATAACAAAGGAAAGTCTCAAATTGCTAGACGTTTTTTTTACATTCAAATCACAAATCACACGCCTAAAATTACTCGAGAATCCGATTTTGAAACATGAAGATATTTTTCCATCCCTCTTCAACACGCTACTCCATCAGACTTTTAATCAACAGGGAATTTTTATCCGTCTTTTCATTCCATTTTTCGAATCCATTTCAAATCAACTAGAAAATCTTGATGCAACGAAAATGGAAAGTCATTTACAATCAGGAAGAATGAGAACAATTGCAACATCATTTCAACAAACCATTATACACCATGAGGAAACACGGGATTCCTAGGCAAACGCAAGCCTCATTCCTTGCTCAATTCTCATCATTCTTTCTTGCTCTCCGCATACTGCATCTTCCTTTCTTTCTCAAAAACCTTTCTCTTGTTCATCCATAACCAATGCAGACAGACCTACTTTACACGCCCGCACAGAAATGAGGAGAGAAAGGGAATCAATGAATAAAATGCGAAGAATACAATACCAATAATGCACGGCTCTTTCTCAACAAAAGTGAACATTTCAACATGTAAAACTGAAGAATGAAAAGTAAGAAACCAAGCGGATCGCCTACTCCAACTGAGTGAAATAGTTTAGAAGATGTAGTAGGCATGCCTATAAAGCGTGTTATGGTACGTGTGTGTCCACAGTAGTCACAAGTGAAAGTGGAAATTCCATTGAAAACTCATTCAAATCTAGTTTTATGTTGAGAGGAGATTGTGGCCTGTCCTCTATCTCTACTAGTTCTTGCGGAATGGGTAAAAAGTAAGAAAAAAAAGAGTTAGAGAAGTTGAACAGTTGAAGCATCAGCTTCGGCTCACTCAACTCGATAATATTATGCCAACACACTAATGTAATGCAACGTGGCACTGAGCTTTCCTCCAGTTTCATGCTTTTACAGTTTCTGCAACTTCGGGGTTGTCCTCATCTAATGTGATGTAAGTGAAAGGACAAGACAAGGGCACATATAATGTCGATGGATGGTTCGACCGTAGTACATTAAATATTGCTCCTACTCTAAATTATACAGAGCTCACAAAACATGAAATCTTTTGAGTGCATCGGGAAGCCATGTGAATGGATGGATGAGAAACCAAAACTCATATATAAAAACAGAAACTGGCTGCTCAGACGGAAGTAGATAAAAAGAGGAGAAAGTGTAGCTTGCACTCACACTCGACTCACTCTCACACAAAACTCTCATCGCCAAAAACCAAAGTACACACAATGTCGTATTGCAGTTTCGTAGGGGTTGACTGGAGTGAAAACTATACACATAGTCACTCATACAGTCCCTGTGCGTCAAATATCACAATTAAGATTTATTGCTCTCGTCTGCCACCATCTCAATGTCCCATCCAACTTGGTTGTCATATATCCATATCAATGTGCTTCGCTTCCTCTGGCTCTCTCGAGCTATTCCTCTTGCTGACTTCTCATATACACAATCTCCATTGCGGGATGGAGCAATGGGAATCGGAAGAATCCATATGGAATGAAGGACTGTGTGGATGACTATACACAAGAAAGGAAATCCCGTCTTAGTTGCGCTTCAAACTTTTTTTGTCTCCGACCTCAGTCTTTTGGTTTCCTCGAAATCCCATATCATACGTTACGAAAGCATGAAAGTGATACATGAATGAGGGGGAAAGCAGGAAGGATAATGTGACTTGCCACGTACAGTCCGTTGTTTCCATACTATATCACTACTTATTAACTCGCTGCGTTTGCAGACTGGTGGTTTATGAAGTCGTCAGGTCTGTCCGTTTCAGTTTGATTGGAAATAAATCTTTGCTGAACTCTGAAATGCAAGAATATATATTTTAAGGACTGAATTTTTTTCTTGCAATCCAACCATGCTATATTCTAGGTGTATCAAGCATTTTGAGGGTATAAAGTATTATATTATTCTAATGTCGATACAATATTTAGAATTATGTGGTAACTGGCATCTCGACTTGCATTTTAGCTCGTAGCCAACTAAATCTCAATATATCTTGATTAGTTTGAAATCTTGCATATACGCGACAATCCTCAATGGGTCTTCTGCAACAGCTTCCATTTCAACATGCATTCCCATTATGACGACCAGCTATCTTTATACAATGCATAATATATCTGCTCGTACTATATACTACTACATCATAGTCTTCACTGTGAGTATTTTGACCCAGAAGGAGAAAGCATTCTTTTTCTCGGAGTTTTCTTTCTTTTTCTTTTCTATGCGTTTACTTCCTTCTCCACTCTGAAAAGGAAACACTGAATGAGGAAAACGCATTTCCTTCCAAAAATAAAAGTAGAGCTTTCCTGTTTTTTTTGGTTTGCTCATCCTTTCCATTTATTTTACAAATCCTCCACATTATAAATTATGCGTTTCTAAAAGTTATATATATTTCGGAGATATTCAGAGATTTTGCACTTGATTTGTGAGTATTAAAAGAATGTAGCGTTGCAGTGAGGGACTTTTTACGCGACTTTATATGTACTTTCTGGGATTTTCTGTATTCCTCTGTAGCATTTTTAGAGATGGATGAGGAATAAGATCATGACAAATGGAAAATATTCTGCTTATACAACTATAAATTTGAACCCCTTGATTTTCCTCAAGCAAAATGTAACATCTCTTCTTTGTCCAATTCTGGCACTTGAATTTTTGAGATCTTATAGTATTTCCAGATTGTAATGTGCAATTGCTGCCAAGTTTTGTAATGAAAAGTAGCACTTTCTTAAAATGATTGTGATACCCTTTGTAAAAGTGTCATTTGTATTGGCGTACATAACTTTCACTTCAGAAATACTCTACAACTGTCTTTCTTTGTTTTTTTAATTATTAAAGAATAAAAGCAGCGTTATTAAATCTACTAGAATCTATGACACGAGAATTTCTTTATTTTAGACTTTATTTTTATAAAAATTCCTCCCACAAGTGCTTATTGTTTGTACAATTTTAATAACTCGCACATTTGAATATTTTTCGTAGTATCCAAATTTTATCTAATTTACATGACAAAAAACTTTCTTGTTGCGTTCCGTTAGCCGATTATTTTTCTTGCCGAGATTACAACTTTAATTGAAGCATAAGTCAGCACTACTACGTCATTAAAGGTCATTAGCTAGTACAAGAAGAGTTCCAATTTATATCGTCAAACATGTTTTTCCAGTATGATTTATACAAACTCAAACTGCTTATATGCGAGCAAGAGATAAGGGCAACGTGCTACAACTTTATACAGGAATTGTATACCCGTTGACTTAAGCTGTAAGACATCATGTTAGGCAACCTGTATTTTAACGTATCAGCTACTTTTCATCATGCTCATTTTCTTGTGCTTCAGAAAACGGAACTGATATTAAACTAGGATAAGAGAGTACTTATTAGAGCCTTTCTTTAGTAAGCGAACTCAAGCATATTTTTATTCTGCTGCACGATATCCTACATCTTTGTTTAGCCTGAGAGTGGGCTCTCAAAAGTATTAAGTATTCAGTATGATATTAATTATCTCTGTAGATTATGCATCCGGATCATCACTCCAAATTACAGTTGTAACAACAACAATGTACATGAGATGAATTCACAAACTCAGCTCAATTTAACTTTGTATCTGTATAAATAGTTTGGGATATTTCCAGGCACGCACACGCCATATCTCAGAAGTATAGTATAATTTAGTATACGCTAGCTTTAAATACACATGTTTCAAAACTGAAACCTAATGTATGTTCGTTGTTGCATATATGAATATTCAAATACAGAGGCTCCCCAGAATTGGAAAGTTCGTGCTGCTGTCAGCACGTTTCTAGTATATACCCTTGGTAGTAGTGTCTTTTGGTGTCCTATGGCTTGGAATTGGAATCCTTGCTAACTCGGCAATACGTGTAATTGTGGCAATATGTAAGAATGTCTTTGTGACGGTTAATGGGGTTTAAAAACCTTTTAAAGCTTTGATAACATTTTACCACTGTGAAATGTATAGCAGCGTCAATTGCTGTAATTTTTATGTAGATAGCATCTTAATCTTAAATGAATAAGTATATCTCCAAGAACAGAAAGCAAACAAGAAATGAATAAAGTGGACCAGCAGTAAAATGGAATACCCATTTTATCTAACCACAAAGAGAACATTTGAGACTGATGTTGTATTGTCAATATTGTCATAAAGCTAAAATATTTTGATATGGGGATCACATTGGAAAGACATGCTGTTACTATTTGGTACGTGGTGGTCGAGATCTGCAGATTTCAACTCTATTTCCATGCAAAGCTAGACAAATAAAAGCTTTGTTATTTGAATTGCTCAACCTGACGTCTAGTTAAATCTCAACCGAGATGAAATGCATTTGAGTGTAAATAACTATAGCTTCATCCTTCTGTTCTGCACCAAAGTTAGTTACGGATGATGTGGTGTAGGTGTGAGCAACGGTCTCGGTCACACAATATAGTATCATATCATAACCTAACAATCCATAGATCAAAAGTTTTCCAGGTTCTCCTTTGGGTTTTAAAGAAGCCGAAACGTGTGGTCTCTTCACTGGGAAAGTAATAAACAAGCCTGTTTACACACAATGCAAACAAGGAAAGCAGAATACCGGCTATACCGGTAGGTTGGTTTAGGTATAGTTAGATATTTTGGTATGGTTCGATTTAAACCTGATGCAGATTTGCGGTGAAAGCAATAAGTAAGAAGGAAGTTGCTTAAAATGAGTTTAACAGTAAACATACATTAAGGTGTAAACAATCGACGTATATTTCCTGAAAGGGAAAATGCGGGTACAGTTTCCAGCTATACACACAGCAACAATTATTTCGCTTCAAAGGCTAAAAACCTAACACTGTTAACCCACGATTGCTTTTAGCTGGCCAGTCTTGAATAATGAAGTTTGACTGATGCTCTAAAAATTCCTACATGTTTCTCTTTGGATCAGATATGTATCACTTTTGAATAATCGGTTGATGCATGTATGTAAAGTGTTTCCATCAGTTCGTGGAGAAACCGCATTAGGGACGTGTACATCAATAGAGATATCTACAAGGAGCATCGCAGGGGAAAGGCACAGCTTATTACCAGCTGCATGCCTGGGTACATATGTTTAACGGAAATAGTTTTACTTAGGGTTGGAATCGTATCAAACGCCATGAATTTTTAACACATGTTGTTTAGGAAAAGAGGCATCCTCATTCTATTCTCTTGAACTGTTGATGGTTGGCCAAATCGCCCCTTCGAAATGACTTGAAGAAGAATAATAGTGTTGTATATGCTGAGCGTTTGTTGAGGGGCATTCGTGTTGTTGAGTGTTTGAAAGCAGGTAAGAAATATCTGGCACATGACAGGAGTTCCAACCCATATATTTTATAAGCTTTTAGTCAAACCCGAATCTTTTCAACAGCACACGCGGCTCGGGCTCCTGGTTAACACAAAAATGTGACGGTGGTATGGTGGTGCTAGTGGTTTGGTAAGTAAAGCAAGAGGCAGAGCAAGGCCCTTCAGGGCTTAAGTAGCAGCTTGAGGCGGCCTCAATAAATTTTCCTAAGCTTTCACTTCTACGTATAAGGGTGATATTTCTTCACCTCGTTGAATTCAACTTGGCAACATACATTTATTTCACCAATCTTGAACCAACTCTCTCCTTCATGACGACGTTCCATAAGCGCCGTACGTAAATATGCTTTTTCTACACACGACACAATAGTCGTTGATGCTTTTTGAGAGTTCCATTTAACCATCCGGAGCATTCACCTCGACGTGATCCTTTGTTAAAAATTACACGCTAAGTTATACCTTTTGATGTATGAGTTTTTATCATATTTTACCTCCGTGAGGCACACCTAAGCAGTTGAGCTAACAAAAATCTCAATTTTAAAACTCGAGGGTCCCATACCTACTCAAAGGCCTTACAAATGACGCATCAAGTCCTTGTTTACTGCAGCTATACAAGTTATGACGTGACTATAAAACGTGCTAAAATGAATTATAATGCTCAAAAACGAACAAATTCATACATCTTCTTGAGTACTTCGTAAATCAGAGAGATTATAAAACATTTAAACACATTTGGCAAACTGTCACATAGTACGAGAAAGCTTGTTTTTAGACTGCTTAACTAGTTGCAAATTGTACAATACGCAACCTGTCAAACAAAGTGTGCGTAACTCGTACATGTGGAAATCAACTTTCTTTTGTTTCTTCACCACCGGCAATACTTGCTATATAGTTAAAAGAATATATTGTATTAAATATATACTTCCAATACCTGATTACGACCACGTTTACAATAAGCGTCAGTTAGCATTACGCTCCTACATATAAAAATATGACAAGAGAGGAATGCTTAAACACTTAACTACTTTGTTTCAAAAAATTTGGAGAGTAGAGAGCACAAAAAGACCGGAGAAGATTGGGTGATGCGTAAAAGAAAGCGTTCCCTGACAGATTTACAAAACTGCTCTCTCGCCACGCTACATAAAAGAGAAACGAGCCACATTTTCCACACACATCTATACTTTTCAGGCTACCGTTGTTGATGGGGAATGAATGAGTAGATGAAAGGAAGTCTTAGTTATGGTAGGTAGTTTTGGTTCTCGCCAACTTTTTTTTGTCTCAAACAGAAAACTGTTTTGTATTCAGTGGTCGCACCTTGTAAATGTTGCTTCCAGCGATCATCCTTTGTGCGTTGGAGAAAAGGCGAAACAAGTCTCTCAAGACTTTATGGTTTGTTTGACACTTAGTTAGGGGTAATCGCGTTAAAAGTGCAAAACTGTTTACACCTACTCTACTCACTTCCGTTTTATATACGAATTATTATATCAGAGGAGTTGCATTGGTATTAGATTTCAACTCACGGCTAATTTTCGTATTCATTCGAGGATGGACAACAACGTGACATTCGTATGGATGAGTTATGAAATGAAGTATACTTGTCAATAATGACCACCAGTATCAGTGCAATCTTCATTGGTCTAGTGGCAAAGTAAAAAGAAAGTTGATGTCTGATTATGTTTGTCAGGAAAGTTGCAGTTGAGAGAAGTTTCATAGGCACGTTGTTGACAACATTGATGTTGAAACCCCGTGTCTGCATCATTCCAAGAAATAGTCTGAATGCGGCACAAAGTTTAGTTTTCAGTTCACTTGAAAAAAAGCTGATTTGTTTTCCCGTAACGGGTGGAACGACAATATTATTTCTGCAGTGAGCATGTGCTTTTTTTTATTCATTGACAAGGAATAAGCAATCGCCATGAGTTTCCCTCTCGAGTTTGTTGCAACGCAGGGAAAGGTTGTGGAAAGCTTCCTATATTCTCATTTCATCCTAATGTCACAAAGATTAAAGCCGGCTGAATAAGATGGGAACCCATGCTGAAAATTAAAGTTGAGAAAAAGTCATTTTCTCTACCCACGGGAACGTCCGAACGAATTAAACCTAACTGTGGCTACATTTATAGAAGTAGGCAGGGGGAAACTCTACAAACATCATAAATACCTTATATACAGAAACATATTAATATAAGTTTGTGGATATATATTTTGAAAAAACTCGGGTTTTTTCCAAGCTCGAAATAGCGTATCATCGTGTGAAGTTAAGGAAATGAATGCGAGGAGGTCTACTTAACGAGAAATAATATTCTTTCATTTCTTTTCTTACTAATGTACTGAAGATTTTCTTTTCCACTCAATCGTGACTAAGCTCTTTTCATCTCGACAAAAAAATTCATACCATCTTTTCTACTCTCTTTGTTTGTACTACTTCTCCCGCAAAAGAACAGTCGTGATATATAATAATCTCACCCGGGATGATACTCACAGACCCGTTTTGTTACTATTAAAAATGTATGCGTGATAGCATGGAACTTGACAATGCAGCAACAACTATATTGTATCGAATTCATTAATAATATTAATCATGCATGGTGGGCAATTTGGGTTGGACTTTGAATGAAGATTTACGTTTACTCAAGCATATAATGAAACATCAAACGATATTACATCGTATGGCCACTTGTCGTAGCTTTTGCGCGATCAATGGCGACTATTGATTATATTTGATCAAAGATTATGCACGCTGCTCCAGTTCTGTAGCTTTCATACCTTTCCGAATCAGAAAAGCTGCATCGGACACCCAAAGAAGCACTGGTGGTGGTGAATGACAGATCTGTCCAAAAGTTTTATATATACCTCATCCATGAAGTAACTTTTCTTTAAGATTTCTTTAAGTCTGCTAGAGAATAAGTCAAAAGTTGGATCTGAGCAATGATACCGGATTTGACCGAATTGTTTTAACGCAATGAATACGATATATACATTAAAGGGTAATTACGTTCCGCGTTGGTTTTTATGTGTTTTTTCATAGAGATTCGACAGCGTTGACGTCGTGTTACTACAATCAAAGCAAATAAAAGAACAATGAATTTTTGATGAGTGCGGGGGATGCATTATTCAGCATAAAAATACTTTACAAAAACAATATTCTTCTACATTACGTTTATTATATTCATACAAAAATATTCTCTGCTGGAGGGTGATTGGAGTCTAGGAGGAGTCAACTTGATGGGCAAGCAACAGAGTCTGAGATGGCAGCAAAAATTGTTCATTTTTGTGTCTTCTTTCCCGGAAAGCATTCTGGTTAGAGCAGCATGAGGCTTAACAAAGCCCACATGATGATGCTGATACGATGACATGCTTGGAATGTTATATGCGTTGCTCTATTTTATATGCTCCAAGCTCCAACCAAACAGTTTCTGCCATACATAACATGTTTTTGCATTCATATAGCGACATTGTCTCCCAGAAAGACACGCAACTTGAGATGGTTGTCCAGAAGAAGAGCAAAAGGATGCTTTAAAGCTCTTTCACTCAAGAAAATGAAAAGAGGATCTTAAAAGGTAATATGAAGGAAGGCACGCATCCTCCCTTCACATTATTTTAAAAGTCTTTCCTTTTTGTAAAGAAAGAGATTCTACAAAGATGATACAACAATGAGATCCATTGTAGTTGTATATATACATACGTTGGAGGAATTAATGTAGACGACAAAAATTCAGTAAGCGGTACTTACTAGGCTACAAGCATGACAGTGTAATAATGCATTTGGGTGTACATAATGTTTTTCCCAGCATCTTCCTGTCATAAAATGATCTTAGCTCCGGAGAGCACAACAAGGCGACGGCAAAAATGAGACTTCTTTTTTTGTCGTAAACTAACTAAGTCACCCGAGACACCCACTAACTTATATAATTTTTGTTGTTTTACGATGAAAGAGCAAAAAGAGTACTTATAAGTGGGAGGAAAAGTTTCTTATTTTTATACCAAAGAAACAGATTTTTATGTCTGCAGTAGAACGTCAGTTGACTCCTTCCCCGTGCTTTGTTTTTTAAAGCTAAAACATGGCTATCTATCTGTGTTTCGAGATGATTTTAAATGCTGTTGAAAAAGCGGCTGTGGTAGAAACTCGTCACGGAGTAACTTCCTTTTTTAGGAAGATATGGCATAACATTAAAATAATAATACATTTTTGTTCATTCACTTACCCTCCAAACTCAGTTAATTCTGTGAGTGTGACTGAAATTAAACGAGTTGTTTGGCAAAGTATCTACTTTTCTTGTAGAAACATTATCCGGCCAAAGCAAGGACATCGATGACGGTGGTGTCTTACGATATGAATCTTTTCATACCTCTGCCTCCGCACTCTGATGCAGTGATCTTGCTATCTAATTAGAGTTTATTAGGGCAGTTATGGAGGTTCCTAGTTTAAAGTATCATTGTTATTGTTATGATTGTGAGGTGCAAGATAAAGCACTCTAGAGATCGGTTTTTATTTCATGTTTGCCTTCAGTCTTCATACATAATGGTAGTGCAATGTAGTAGGTACTGCAAATCCTGGTTAATTATGTCATAAAAAGTTGCTTTTCTCGACGGCATCAAGTGTCACGTTGATGTCGGCAACTAATGATACCAGAATCTCAATATATATATATAGAAACAGAAATGCATACATCACATCAATTTTTATAGGAATGGAAGCGTAATGTAATGGACTCAACAAACATATTCTTGCGTCTAAATGCAAAAGTACTTTTTCAGAGAGTGGCTCTCCCTTAATTGGCAGTGTGCCACTTTTCACCACAATATTTAAAACATAATAAAAAACAAAAGTCGAAAGTATACCAATCGATTACTAAATCATATTTATTATATTTCAAACGTCAACAGACTCTAATGGGCTGATGGATATTGATGCTTTTTTAAACAAAAAAGTTGTAAATTAGATAATTATGACTGATGAGATGACTGTTTTAAACAATTACACAGTTTCAAGTTCTTTTATTTTATTTTACGCGATTCACTGGTACTTTATAATGAAGCTTCAACTTTTGCATAGGTGTCAAATAAAGTAAGGACCTGCCGAGAAAATCATGATTGGTATCTGTGCCTGGTCTCTATTCTACTATAATTTATAACTTCATTTAAAGCAATTAATGTCATAAGTTTTGAGCAGAAATTGAAAGTGAGTGCAAATATTTTATAAATTGCATTACTGTGAACTTTAGGCTGTTTTTCGGCACGAAACTGTTTCAGTATTCATTATTAAAAACCTAAGAGATCCCGTGTGTGAGTGAGCGTCCGCGTCCGTGTATGAATGCATTATGCATATCATAACGACTTTTCCAACTAACGTGTCGGCCTGCCACAAAAAGTCATCGGAACAGGAACACTCCTGTAATAAAGGTGGACTCTTTAGCAAACATCAGTATGCATTCATTGAGCATTATGATTCTATTATATCTGCAATCTGCACGCGCATAAAATTCATATATAGTTCGTCCACACGGTGGTTTTTGGGCAGGAAAGGAGCAATTTCATACACGGTGAAAGTCGTCTCTCTGATTTTTTTCACGTAGTCACTTGTCAAACAAATTGTGCCATTTATTTGAACTGAGAAAGACATTCACCCAAATTATTTAATGCATGATGAAAAGCTCTGAGCTCTCCAACCCTTTCCTGAACTTGTAATAAGGCAAAATATCACTTGAAGAAAGTTGGAGTGGAGTTAGAAACTAGAAAATAAATAAAAAGGTCTTCATCTCCACCACTCTCCAGTCAGTTTACAAGAGTTTATAAGCATATATACTAGAAGTCGTATGTGTGCATAATCTTAGAGATATCTTTTATGTCGCTCGGTAGCGTAATACGATATCTCTGAAGCGGGAGGAAATACAAAAACCAATTTACAATGCTTTACTGCAACTATTACATGCCACCGCTGAGCATTATGAATATGAGTGGGAGAAAGTATTGTAATAATTCAACAGACGAACAGCATTCCAAACTCGTTTTCACAGGATAGAGGAGAATGAGCTTTTTCATTGCTGGAAAACCTCATCTAACAAAACTTATCTTGCTTGGATGTGCATATAAACGGAAGAACGTTGTGTCTTTTAAAGTCACCCCAATGATTCCTTATGAACTCAGTTTCCACTAAAAGAGCTCCCATTTTAGCGTTACTTTTTTTCTCAAGCGGTTCTGATTCTTCTCTTTTTTTCTTAAAGAGGTAGCCCCTTATCTCAGATGGTGCCTGGAGGAAGTTAGGTAATGCAATCTTTAATAAGTACTAACTCTACCTATATAAAATGTGTACACAATTTTTGGACAATTTACCAAAGTACACATGTTACGCTTGTTCGTATGATATCTCTGATTCATTCATTCATGATAGTTTCGTTTTAGAGAAACAACATGTACAATGAAACTGATCAATGATGGCACATTTAGCTCCCTTGTAAAATGTAAACATTCTTTTAGAATCAAAATGTGCGTATCTGATTTTTTTCCAAAGAGAAAGTTTTTCCGTGGAGGATACTTTGTTGAATGCCTCCCGTCCGACAAAAGTTGAGTGTGAGAACGGAAGACGGTCACAAATCAAAAGCATAATCACACAATGTATAGCAACGCAGATTTTTTTCCCTTGTTCAATACAAAAGCCATTCTACTCCTCTTCTAGTCCATCTATAGCTGCTTTGAAAGCAGAGTCATTCACTTTGTACATGAAATCCACTTGGCTCTTCTCGTAAAAGTGGAAAGCTGGTTAGGTTGAGAAGATACAAAGTTTTAAGAGCTTCGGGGAAAACGGCTCACTGAATTTTAGTGAGGAGTAAAGGCTGACACTTTTGTGCCTTTTGTATATTATTATTTTGATGCCAAGCTGTTTGAGAAATGTATGATAGTGGTGTAAAATACATGTACGTATAAAAATGTCATACCGCTCGTATTTTTTACTCCTCTCCAGTAAAAGAATGGCTTTGCTCCTTGCATCAACTGAATTGCTATTGCATTTGCTTAGATTTTTTTTCTCGTTCAGTTTAGGTACAAAGGAAGGAAGATAGACGGACCATTGCAAGTACTAGTACTATAGGTACACACCACAGCTCATACTTTTGCATCATGTAATATTTGTTGAAGTCGAGAACCCTTTTTGACGTCCTATTTCTCAAACGCTACTACTACATATTATACATGCAGATAAAGGAACATGACCAAATAAGTATAATCATAATAACAGTATAAATATGTGGCAGATCTGACAACCCTTTATAACTTTCCCCTTCTTAGACTCCGGGAAAGCCAGGCGAAGAAATATTGAGGCTTGTTCTGCGGTTTCACATACAATTTCACACAAATGCACATATACACAAAACACAATTTGAGCTTAGCTAGTGTGATTGCATTTGGTCGCCGGGTTCCAAGGAAGGAACCATTTGTTGGGCTCCTATTATAAAATCCTTGTAGCAAAGCAAGTGCAATGAAACGCTAGCTGTTGTGATCTACAGTAATATCATTGCACAGGGCTTTGAAACAGATTCTCAAAAAAAGTACCGGGTGGATAGGCTGCGGTTGCATTGCGTAAAGTTGGGCAAGCAAAGTAAAGCATACTCTTTTGGATGCCACACTTTTCCAGAGATAAAATCCCACCCGGACAGGTCGACTGGAGTTGTTGGCAGTTAGTTGGGGAGCGGTTGTGTCTTTGTACATTCGTTCAAGAGCATGTCATTTCGACAAATATACAAATTTCTTCTTCCTAAATCCAAATAAGCTTAGGCTCAATTCCAGGCTCAGAAAACTTTGGAAAATATAGGATGGAATTTTAATTGTATATCCAACTGTACGATATCTATTTTATCTACTAATAATATCTCAACTAATTTCAATAAGACTACTTGATAAATCCATGTGGTAAAAATTCAAGAAAAAATTTTGCTTTGAATTATCTACATTTTCTGCTCTAGCCCAATTGTAAGTGAATGTATTAATTAACGTTGCAGCAAATCGAATCCGTTTTCCCAATCCATCTTGCACAATATGTGCAATTTACTAAACTGAAGTTAATAATACCAAGAGCCCGATACCAGATTAATTACACCATTACGGCTAATATACCACAAGTGCTTCTGTATTTGAAAGTCCTCGTTTACAAAACATTCCAGATCACGTTCTACTCTAGCATGGTACTTGACTCGCTTAAAGCTATTGCAAACAATACTTCACAGAAGTTGGAGAAATTGTAAAAACAAGCTTTAGAATTTAGTCAAGAGATCTTCACAACAGACTTTCTTCAAAACAAAAAATAAGATGCTGTCCTATTATCCTTTCACGTTCATCGTTTTACGTATGTTACATGAGAAAAGCCGCTTAATGCTTTAGCCAACGAGTTAACTCCACACTTTTCTCTATTTTGGAGGCTTAGAAGGAGTGAAAGACCCTCTCAAGAGATCGTACAAAAAATGCCATAAACTGGAAAAAGGAAAAAAAGTATTACTCTTGTCTGAAAAAAAACTTAAACTGCCTCCAATTAGGTTTCTAGGAATCTTGAGCGTTAAAAGAGATTGAAGGTGGCGGTGGTGAAAGTGTATGAAATCCGCTATAAAACATACGCCAGTTGCACATAATATTGTAGCTAGATGTGTATATTCTGCCCTACAGTAATGCTTACTCCCACTGCCACTGGTGTTCTTGCTTAACTCGTGTTTTCTACAATTTTTTCATGCATCCATAATCATACTTTTGGATATACGCTGCAAGTGTATATACATACATCCCGTTCCTGTCTCCTCTCATATGCCAGCCTCTTCAGAATGCTGGAAAAGGCAAATAACAAGACAGCCACTTTACAATAGGAGAAAAACAAGGCTTCAGTTTACTTTGCCGTATTTAGCTTGGTACAGCGTTGCAAAGTTGTATGGATTTTAGTCCACAGCACAACCAAGTTCTGGAGGATGCGGTGAAAGCAGTCCATACTTGATTGCATCTTTAGTAATATATGATGTTGATGTACAGAATGTATCCTGGTTCTCAAGACCCCTTCTTCCTTTTCCGTCCCTTTCATTACATACAGACGGATTTATAAAAACTGGTAGTATGGATGAGCTCAATGCATCTTCATATTGAATTACGGAGTACTACTCGGATGCCCAAGAAACGTCTTGCATGCTTCCTGTCGTTCTGTTGGTTATTTCTTGACCTGACTTATTCACATTTATAAAATGTTCATGTTTTTGTTGTCGAATTACAAAGGGTCTCTTTAAAAAACATTCGGCAACATGAGAACGAGTTTTATGACAGGATTTTTTAAATGAATTTATATTTATAAACCCTTTTTATTCTATATTTATAGTATTTTTCTATATTATTATTCTGGATTATACTATTTGACAGCTGTAGAGATTTCATTCAGTACCTACAACTTGTCTGTCGGTCTGTTCAATTTTTAAGAAAATGAATCGGCATTTAACCTCCAGTAAGACTTGGCCATTATGATATTAACTGGGTTTAACCTACCCGTATGCTTTGCTAGTCCAATAGATTCGATTTTGGGGTATGTCGGTACAGTAGTAAATATTTCTAAGAAGAAAAAGGAAAAAAAATTGTCTTCATTCTCGTGTATACTTTTTTATATTCTCTGCATTTTTCATATATAAAGTCGTTTAATGTTTACTCAAGGCAGAGTTTTTAACAAGGCCTGGTCTGTGCTATATATTTTTTTAAATCAGGTTTTATACGTGTAAGAATGGAGATTCAGTCTCACTTCCAACTTTTAGACTTGGTTTTAAGTATTTGCTGTACATTGTCTGGGTTTCAGCTTTAGTTGAAACTGAAAAGGTTACTTACTCCATATAACACCAAGTTGGGAAGGAAAACAACGGGAAGAGAAGAAGAGATACTTATCATACTTCATACTACTTATGGTTTTCCAGCAATTGTAGTTAGTACATGTTATATGCGTTTGTAGAACTATTGTTTTACACAAGTTTCGTCAGAACTAGTTTAATGCATTATTTGCTTGTGGTCCACTTGTCGATTTACTCAAGCCTCATTGTCATCAGTTTTGAAAAGACTTTCTCCAAAACATTGCCACACACATGTACCTAAACCTATTGTTTTTCTCCGTAAAGGAAAACACTTCGTTTTTAGAGACAGCCTGATTGTGAATGTTTCACATCCTGTTGGTAGGATTACAATGTGTGGAAAGTTTTGGGATGCAAAACTGTGTCATGTCTCACTTAAATTCACGAGAAAAGTTTCATCCGGATGAGGAGAGCTCTTATAAAGCCCTGCATGCATTGGACACAATGTCAACCACAGCGGTAGTGTGAATTTTGCCAGTTTTATTCAACCAACTAATGAAACGTATTACGTTGCTCATATGCTTACAACAGGAACATCTGCCGAGCTTAAAACCAAAAAGGGTGATGCTCCGTTAATAATGGCGAAATATTCCATCCGACACTGCAGATTGTAGATATGTAGATAAATGCTGGTAAGGCTCTGTTCTATCTGAAGAGTTTAACTAAACAGATGTTGGTTATCGCATAGCATTCTTGTAAATTATTGATCCAGTTTGCTTTACCGATTAAAAGCTAAAGAGTACCGGGTATAATGCAAAATGTAAACCTTTTGTTTGGACTGGGATTGTGTATGTCTCGTACCATTCAGTTCTAAAAACAGACGAAACTTCTACGGGTGCAGGACTTATAACAATATTTTGCTATTTATGCAATCCTTAAAGCGTAGAAAAACGTAATTAAGCGTAAAGAAATTACATGATTCGTATCATTGTGCAATTTGAAGCTCAGGTTTGCGATAGTTTAATGTTATGGAACAGCTTAACCATACCTTACTACAGAAAACTTTCATCAATTTCTCACCCACAACTTTATCGACTAAAAAAAGTTTCATATTGCATTTAAAGGCTCAAAAATTTTATGTTCAGGCAGAGGTATCAATCTTATTGGTTTTGGCAGCATGGACATTTGATTATGATTAATTTGTGATAGTTGACAAATAACCACAATTATAGTGAAGAATCAATTAAATAATTAACTACACAACTGAAATCACCGATCAATAATATTTATCCAAAGTCAAATAATATTTATTACAACTACAAACGCAGAGTGAACAAGTGTACTAAAGCCTGTATACATTCACATACACAAAATCACATCTTTGAAAGTGGTAAGAAAAAAGAAAAATTCGCATATTCCATTCCTGATCTTGAGCTGCACAGCACGAATCCAAACAGAATAGGCACATAAATGTATAGCACATGTATGGTAGTTTTTGCGTAGAAATTATGCCATATCTTGTCTGAAACAGGAAATGGGATTACCACAAAACCTGATGCAATGTGTAGTTCAACGTAATAACAATAGAATACACAGCCCATTGCATAGCAATGGCTTGCATTATGTGCAGCTATGCATGTAAACGAAAAAACTGTGAGGTGACAGTGAAAGCTGCTTTCACTTTATAAAACAATGTTTGTCTGTCTAAACTGTGTGTGTGCTATTGTGGATTCCTATGTCAAAAATTTATATTGGATAGAGTGGCAACTGAAATGGCAATTAAATCATTGAACACTTTGCTCAAGTTTTTTAATTGTTTTCAAAATCGAAGTTCGGTTTTTAGAGGGAATGTAAAGCACTGTAGTGCCGCTCTTACTTCGTAGAACACGCTATGGATTATTTACCTTATCTGCATTCCTAAAAGTAGGTTTACCTAAAGAATACAAACTACGCGTTTTCAGTCGTATCCTCAGGGAATGATGATACTATACACACTCTATTTATGTGTCGTCAACCAGCGTTCGAGCGTTATCAACTGTTATTGGAAGTAAAGAAATGATTATGCTTATGTGAACACATTTTACTCATTTTGAGTGAATATAAATGTGCATTTCTCAGGATTTTCTAACAAATTCTTTGGTGTTCGCACAATTGAAAGATAGGTTCTTCTCGGTGTTAGCCTGCTTTATATGTTTTTATGCATGAAAGCTTTTCCGACTGACTAGGTGTGTTGGAAGGAGAGAGAAAGAAGTCGGCATAATCTGGTAGTTTGTTCGAAATGTGCCTTCCCCTGCACATTTGGAATAAACGGCACATATTTCCAGAAAATGGAGATCTTGATGCTTTTATGCTCCCTGTGGAGATTGAATAAAAACGGAAATGCATGAATGGTTTAGCACCAATGAGATTTTCTTAGCACTTTTACAACAGTTCTGGAATATCTGTTTTCTCTTACCTATACCATATCACAGCCACAAAACAGAGGATGGTAAATCGTAATGGGATCGCAAAAGTTGTAGGGAATTGACATGAAATCAGATGCTGCAAAACGATAAAAACATTGAGTCTAGATTTCTTGCTCTACATGGTGCAATAGTTGCCGATTTATGGAGTATTTTTCCGCTGCATTATCTTCAATTGAGCTCGTTAAATTTTCAAATGGCAACGAAAGTACTGGGCTTACTCTAGGTTTAATCAATCATTTAAATAAATGTGTTGTTTCCAAGTTGGAGCCTTTGAATTCCCATAAGTTGAATGATGCGTCAAATTAATGCAGGTGGAATTTTTTTTACAAAAGTTACTTTACCTCCCTGCATTTCATTAGCTTTGTCATTGATGTTTTTTTTTCAAATAACATGTTTACTCACGCCCACAATAGATTTGTCTTGAAAAGTAAGTTTTCTAAAAATCAGCTCGCATTTCTACTATTTGAGCCACGTCGTTTGTGCACATGTTTAATAAAAACTTGGAGTCACGAAGCCAAGGCTATTACGTTACGTGTGTGTACGTCCAAATTTCATTTTCTTCGATTGCAGTACATTCATTTGGTAGTTTGGCAGTAGTTTGCTATAAGAAACAATTCAATGATGATGTTTCTCATATCAGATGAGAAGATAAGACCCAAAAGAAAAATTCTCTCCACAACGTTGTTACACCTGTGGTTCCTTTCTTTTTTTCCTATTATTGTTGAGAAAGTGGAACTCCATTTTAGATGACTCTCCCCCTTGAAAATTCAATTACCGCCTGTACTCCATAAGATTTGCTTTTACCCTCTGGGACTAGGAAAAAAATACTTGAAAACCCAAGAGCTCCCTGACACAATTTCGAAAGAATGAACATGGAAAAAATGAAATTTGTGTCGCTAGAATGTAAGTTATGACATGGGAAGTCAACGGTTTTTTTCTAAATTCTGTATTATTCTTGCAGGTCTCCACATGGAGCGCCAGCTAAAAGGACCATTTTTTACCCAAGAACCTCCGAGCCGGGTGGATTTCTTAAATGAAATAGGCGCCAGGATAATGTGAGTACCATTTTGAATTTTGTTCTTCCATATCACGAATACTGTCCTTAAATATGAAATGAATTCCAATGCAGAAATGCATACTCGATGAACTGTAATTACATCACCATTCACTATCTTAAATGACCCTGTGCAAATTTCAAATCAGCTTTTGATCGGCATCAGAATATGAAACAAGTGATTCAATTTCAGTCATTTCTGTCAACAAAATTGCATTCAATTCAGCATTTAATTAATGTCAACCATAGTAAATTGAACTTACGTACATATGTTGAGGTTTTTCCCCCAAACCAAAATGGTTCTTTCACCGTGTAATTAGAGTCTGGCTTCTACATTTAATTTTGTTGCATAATCAGCATTAGAACCTAAATTATTTAAATGTTTGTTATGCAGATGTCGGGCTGACGGTTACCCAAAGCCACAAATCCACTGGCAAGGAAGTGATAATAAAATAGTAACAAATGTAGAAAATTTCCGAACCGTTTTGATAAATTCAACACTAATCCTCCTTCCATTTAAACCAGCAGCATATAGACAAGTAAGTTTTACCATTCCAGCATTCTATTACTCTCTTCTCTCACACAGTCTCTCTATTATTTGTTTGGAAATCAACGCTAACTGCAACCAACCACACACACACCATGCGCTGCTACTAATGCACACACTTTTTCCGCTTTCACTTTCCACCATCTACATTTGAAATACTTGATTCAGCTCTTGTACTCATTTTCATGAGAGTTTTGCATTAAAATATGCAATTACCTTTTTCTGCTGAGCTTTCTTCCTTCTTACCCCTCTGGGAATGTTTTTCAGGACATCCACTCAGCCTCAATGAGATGCGTTGCCTCTAATGCCGTGGGAGCCATACGGTCTCGCGATATTCAAGTCAGAGCTGGTAAGACTTTATTTTTTGGGATATTTCCATTCATAATATTCTCCTTCATTGTGTTTGCAAACTCTGGTTATGAACTTGAGTCTCTGGTTAGATGTAGCGTTATGTAACCCACCTAAAATTCATCTGCTTTGCGTCTTTCCTTCCCGGAATTTCTGACTAGGATAGAATGCGTTATATGTAAACACACCAAGTTGCACCAAGCAAACATGAAAACCAAGTTGGTACTTTGACCATGATGATATGCTGCAGGATAGGTTTCCATGCACTTCCATTCATGCACAAGCGTGTCTTCTTTTGTTTTTAATCTTTTAAGCTGGGTGAATCTTTTGAGTCAAACGCTTTCCCTTTTTTTGCTCCTTCTGCTACATCTTCCACTAACAATTCCATTAATGCTAAATAGCGTTGAACAGACTGGCGTGTAGCATCTCATTTTATACTTATGAAGCTGACAAGAGATTCTTTTGAAAAAAATGAAGACTTCATTCAACTATATATACACCTTTCATTTGCTGTAATACCTGCTGATGACTGGCTGAAAGTTAGTGAATAAAATGCTGACGTTTTTCTTTCTTTCAAGACTAGGAGGTTATGCAAATTCTATTGTCTTTTTGATTGCATGAAAACTCTTGATAAAATTAAGTTAAAAGGCAAAATGCTTTTTACAAAAGCAAATGTGGTAGAAGTGAAGCGATTCAAGACTTGGAACGCCTTCTTGTATTAACTCAAGTGGTGCACACAAAAAATAGTCATAATGGAAAGGGAACTGGAAGGAGGCATTCTTCTGTCTAAAATGAACGGGAAGGAAAAGTATCATTTCCCCCTTTTTCTCTTATTTTTACATTTTTGCTACCACCCAGAGAAATCATTTCGTTGAGAGTCAGATAGTACATGTTGTCGTACATTTTCTTGAACAGTGATAGCTCAACAGTGGTCAGCCAAAGTGAGAATGAGTCCACGCCAGGTACCTGCTGGGAGTAAAGCTGCGCTGCTGCTCAAATGTGAAGTTGACCTGATGGGAGGGGGTAGGGACTTCATTCAAGTAACGGGATGGCAACGCGATGGAAAACTCATTGGAATATCTCGACGCTCCTTTTATGGTGATCATTAGTTTCTTTTTATAACTTGCTTTTTGTTGGATACACTGGAAGGGGGCGGTGGTGAGAATGGGGAAATAGCCCTTTGAACAACCAAAATCCTTTTTATCCCTTCCTCATTGTCATATACTTTTCACCGTCACCCGGTTTACAACGAAAACCTCTTTCCTCTCACATTTCACCGCAAATGCAACAATAGACAATATACTAGTTGTAGTAGTAGCACAGTTATGGCCAGTGTTCATCTTGTTCGAGGCACTGTTTCAGGTCCGCCTTTTCCTTTATGTATGACTAGCAATGACCCCCATTTTATCCCATAAAAAGCTCCATTTTGGTCCCAAAAAATTTATTCATTCTCCCTCTTAACCTTTTTCTGAGAGCACCTTGCTGTGCACAACGGAACAGAAGGACATGAGGTTTTGAAATGAGGATGTTTCCTCTCTGATATTTACGTTGTGCTGCCCTACCCCTTCATGCCACTACCAACATTTTGGAGTAGCCAAGTGAAATTTATGTGGAGTGAGAAGTGGAATCTCATTGATTTAAACTTTTGACTTTAAAAGTTAAAATGACAGTTGATAACATCACCCTTTTATCTAGTAGCTCTAAGCAATATATTTTCAAAAGTAATAGCCCATTTATTACCACACCATACATTTCCCGTGAAAACTATTGACTTCAAAAGGGAAGCCTTGGGAAGTTTTATTTCAGTTAGTAAGTCGCATCATTTACATTGTTTCTGCTCCTATCAGTTGGCTCTTAACTTGGGAATACTTTC
Source organism: Orchesella cincta (assembly GCA_001718145.1). Lineage (NCBI taxonomy): Eukaryota > Metazoa > Arthropoda > Collembola > Entomobryomorpha > Orchesellidae > Orchesella > Orchesella cincta. The sequence goes on from LJIJ01000143.1 coordinate 68,699, forward strand.
ATTTATTTTGCTTGTAGTGTAACTTTATTTTGTCTCATTTGTTCTGGTTTATATAAAGTCTGACTTTTTTTGTTTCATAAAATACAGGCTAAACCCCGAAAGCCGAAGTAAATCCTTTCTGTCAGTGCCAGTTAGGATTAATTCATAACATATACACATGGAATATATGGTGTTCTAATGATTGACTTAATCAGAAAACACATTGCATAAAAAGAGCTACCTACATAAGTAGCACTAATGATGATTTTCGAGCAAGCATGATGCAACCATCATCATTACACAATCCGTTTTATACACACCAAATGCAAATGAAGTTGAACGCTGCATTATATCTGTGTAAATTAAATGTGAGCAGGTGTTCAAGATGACTCTGAGGGAAGATTTCACTTGCTGCCAAACGGTGATCTGGTAATCCATTACGTTACGCATGAAGACTCACGATCCAGATTTGTCTGTTTGACACGTCACAAGCTTACGGACCAGGAAATCAGTAGCTCATTTTTTACCCTTCCGTTCCCAGGTATGTGTAAACCATGCTTTGGCTTGTTTGGTGTGCTTTTCATTCTTATTCCACTCTGCTTTCTTTCCACCTACATCAGTTTGAAACGTGCCTATCATTTTGTACATTGTATGTTCACACCAAACCGGCAATAACTTGCAATACTATTTTCTTGTCCGTTGTATATACCAGTTCATACGGTAAATTTATGGTATCCTCAAAATAGAATTGTGAGAACCGACGAAAAATGATGTGATGGATGTCCGTTCTTGTCTAATTTGACGGTTACATTTTATGCTGAAAACTGGGGAAAGATAAATTAGAGACATTAGATTATCATGACCTCGTTTGCTCGTAACATGCAGCCAATTTTTAAAGAAAGATACAATGTAGTTGTCTTGATGCCATAATTCTGAAGATGGAATAATCTTAAAAAACGAGCACACTTATTCAAGCCTGTCTCCTTAAGTGGGTGAATGTAGTGCAAGTGTTGGCTCTTAAATTTATTCCATCAATTCATATTATAATACATACATACTATATTTATGCCGTTATGTGAAAATTCCATGTGATGGTCTGTAAATGATAAGGCTGTCAGATACCTTCCTCCTTTTCTTATGTAATGCATATCATTCTGTTTTTGAAAAGTGCTAGGTGTAGACTGTGAGAATTTAAATCTCATGGCTATAAATCAATACTTATCAGTTTACAGCAGGCTGTAACCATTTTTCGAAAGGAAAATACGTAACAACGAAGCGAATACATGCAATATTTTCCGGCATTATATGCATGTACATTAGCTAGTGTAGTTTACAAATCCAAATGAATCTGCATCAAAACATCGATCCATATCCCTTGACAAAAATGTGTGAATCCACAAAATGATGTTGTCAACTGGCTATAGTGAATGAAATATTGTATTGATATGTTTCATATCTGTACTGTAGCTACCTTTTTGGATGATAGCCGCGCGTTGTATCAAAATGTTAAATCTGGCCGATACTTTACTTTTTCCGCAAACAACAGAAATCGATACATACTTGCATTTATAAGTAATCTTGGTTTTTGTGTGAAGTATCGATTATTTTAAAATTTCATGTTACAGTTCGTAGCAAAGGAACAGCTCGTGTCCTATTTGCTTTTTATTTCATACCAAGATGATGATGACAAGCAATAAGAATGATGAAAGCCAAAACCACATCAGGAGAAAGTAGCAACTTATGTGTTTAGTCACTTAACTGAATTGCACTCTTTCATATAATGCACCCATTGAGCTCATGGAAGCCCACGCGTAGTGCTGTATCAAAAAGTGTAGGCTTTGATATGTTACTTCCTTATTTGATAGAGATGTCAGAACACTTTTTTCGCATCAAAAGCCCACAAATTGATTACTACTAAAGTCGGCCGCGCCAACGTTTCTTAGCCAGAAGGGTTGAGTGACTTTTGTGAAAAATCTAGTTCCTATTCAAAATGACAAGCTTTCTCCACACCTTTCACCTAAAAAAAGTCATCCATGCGTCGCAAAAATGGTGAGATAGTACCATATATACCGTTGAGCCAACTTTTTTATATCCACACCAGTATAGTTCATACTATTGTAATAAAATAGTTTCTGACGCTTCGACCTACACAACATGCTATTCTTCTAAACAGGACAGGAATGGAGGCAAACTTTGTGATGAAAAAAGGTTTATCAGGTTGTAAGTCACTTTTGAAATTCGTACGCTTTCACACTTCTTTAGAGTACTTGTAGTAATCCCGTAGTCTCCTTCGGTTTTTTCTTGTTAAACCCTCTAAAGGCTAACACGTTTACAGCCCCAAGGTGTTGTAATATGATGTTGGAGCACAACATAATGGAATGACTTATGAACTAGTATACAAAGCCTTTTTATCCAAAGGAATAGACTACTACAGAAACTTCGATAAGTTTGCTATGTAGCTTGCTTTAAAAGTAAAAAGGAAAATAAAATGGCTTGTTTTCCTCCAGATTGAAAAAGGCAGGGAGTGGACTTCTTAATTTTAGTTGCTTTTGGCTTGCTGTAAATTTTTTCAAGAATGAGCAACGCATCTAATTTAAGTAAAGAGTCGGTATAACAAGCTTTCCATTTCTGTAAAATAGGCAAATCTCCAGACCATGCTGATGAGACTAATATTGCTGAAAGCTTTCCTGCGCCCATCAGAATTCGTCAGGGGGATGCCTTGGTGCTTCATTGTTACGAGCTTTTCCACTCTGCTCCAACATCATCTGCATCCATACCATCAATCAACAGCAATAGTATCAGGTTAAAAATACTACCAACATTCAATCATGCTTTATTGCATGCAAAAAATAGCGTTTTAATGTGACGAGCTCAATTACACTACATTAATTAATTAACTACATGAAACACTATATTTAAATTGAATGCCCCAAGTTTAAGTGCAAAATGAATCTGCAAGATATAAATGAATGTGTAGACGATGAGTTTCGTAGAAAACTGGATCTCATTCTGACTATGCATTTTAATATTGTAATGGTTTATACAGCAGTTTTTGATCAGTGTTATTTAAGTATAGTTTATATAGAAAAGCATGCGTTAGTGATTTCGCTGCGATTTTCTTGTTTGCTCATGTAATGAGGAAGTCTAACAAGACAATTTTCTGGTTTGTTTCCTTCTGACATTGTTTTTCATGTGAATTTTGACCGGACATGATGATCCCGTTGTTTTGCTGTTAATAACTGACACGTTTTCATTGAATGATGATGGGAAGATGGGAAAAGTTGACTGAAAACTCGTGGAGCGTTATAATGAAGTCTGGTGGGATCGATATGCCTCTGGGAAGCAGTAGCTCCAGTGGTAGCAGCTCCTCTGCAATGGCAACAATGTCCATGTTTTTTCGCCAAGTTGGAAGCTCATTAGTTAGTGAACGAGCTATCAGCGCTATCACTGGGCACTACAGGTCACTTAGTATATATACTATGTATTGTTGATCATTATGGTGTCTACCATGTATATAAAGACATCCTATCCAAGTTGGGATTTAATATGCCAAACGAAATGTTTGTGTAGGTGCATACGAGAGAGCACGAAGGAGAAAATACGTGAGTTTGATGTCCGTGTCACGGAACCTTTGGAAGTCAGTGTGACCATTAATCAAGAGAAAACTCCATTGGACTCAACTGTAGAACTCCGTTGCTCAGTCACCTCATCATCCACATCACCGTCAATTATCTGGCTTAAAGATACGAATGTGATCAATCCTGGAGGTCGCATTCGACTCTTCTCTACAAATGTTTTGCAGGTTAGAGGTTTGAGTACTATACATTTGAAAAGTTTGTTTCCAAAAGTTGCAAAATGTTATGAAATGGGATAATAATGGAGAATATCATGTAGAATAGTAGATACATATATGTATATGTATAATATACGCAAACTATGTCGTTTTCTCTTCGCTTCTCGATTGTGCTTTGGAGAGGAAAGAAAAGTTTTTTTTTTCTTAAAAGTTTCCGCAGGAAAACTGAACATAGAGAAAGCTCTTATATATCAATGAAGGATGGAAAAACTTTTTTAATGATGTGCACATCTCAAGCTACATATACTGACAGTCGATTCGTCTGCCAAGGAGTACTAAAAATGTGCATACATATTATTCTGAATTACAGATCAACCAAATACAAAAGGACGATCGAGGAATGTATCAATGTTTAGCAAGAACAGACATGGAATCAGCTCAGGCCTCTGCTCGACTCGAATTGGCAGGTAAGAACAATTTGTGGCTTCCGCTAGTTTCTCGATAAAAAGTCTCACAAGTGCTTTCTCTCCTACCCGTTCTCCATTACTTGGGACGTGGTGCGAGCGAGTGAGGTGCTACACATAATCTGCAGTATGTATGAGCACATCACACACAGTCCATGTAGTGGATAAAAGAGCGGACTATAACGGGAACCTTCTTATGTATTATGCTGATTCGTTATAAAAATACAGTGGAACTCAATGAAAATTCCAAAGGTTTGCCAGAGAAATGATCTTTAGCAGAACTCTCTGTTAGCATTTGAGGCTGTGTAATGTAGTTCCAAGAGACACTCCAAAATTGAGGAGCAAAGACTTTTGCATTAATCTAACTGGGGTTAACTTACTATAACTCGGTGTAGATGCGTCGAGTCGACTGATTTATGGATTCATTGAGCAAACCCTGGCACCAGGACCATCAGTTTCCCTACGTTGTGCTTTCACTGGTTGGCCAGCTCCAGAGGTTTCATGGCTACTTGACAATTGGGGCATTTCAGCATCACATGATACGAGGTACGTCCTTTCCAGAGAGTAATCAACAAATGGTTTTTTCCCTTCGCCTTTTCCTTGAAATCTGGTCAAGAATAATATCTAGTCAGTTAGATACTATATTGTGTTAGTATTAGTTCCCTAATTACTTTTACCATGTATGATAACAAATGGGAGTATTATCTCATGTTTTTATTTCAACAATACATCTCCCAAATGACTCTGGAACTGGTATTAATACAAGTAAATGTATGTATTCCCCACAGAATATTGATTGGAGACCATATGACATCCCATGGGCATTTGATTAGCTATCTGAACATAAGCGAAACACGGGTTGAAGACGGAGGACTGTATTCTTGTAAGGGTACAAACCGAAATGGATCAGTGATGCATTCAGCTCGGCTTAATATTTACGGTAAATATAAAATTCATTAAATGGTATCTTCAAGATGTGATAGACTCAGATTATATGGTTATCTGTAACTTATATAAAAATGGTATACAGGACCTCAGTACATATATAATGATGAACGATATTACATATCATGAGAACCTATGTAAATTTATACAACAATACATAGATAAGCTACCACAACCACAGGTTAATAATAGTAAGGCAAATATCGAAAATGAGAATCTATTAAGCTTAATGGAAGACCTGTCTTATATTTAATGGTTTACCTCATGATTCTCATCCTTTTCTAACGATACAGGGTTCCTTTTTACCTCTGGTTCGTTCAATCCTTGACTTTTCCTATTTGAGAAACGTAATGATATTTTACCTCAGTCTTTTTCTAGTAGTAGTCGCGCTTTCCAGAAATGCTGCAATTTCCATTACATATAATAAGTAATTTCCTCGTAGGAAAATACAGTAGAGTACAAACTACATGAGCGATTACGTTAGAAGTAGCAAGAAAATAGAATGCAACCTTAAAAGTGGATTAGAGACAAGGATGAAAGAACAAGAAGCGTGGGATGGGATGGGATGGGATCCCATTCATATTGAATGCAGTTGAGAACATTTAAGGTTGCTCTAACATAAAATCGTGTGTATTTCGTGCACTGCACTTTTCTTTCTTTCTTTCTTATTGCTTAGGGGCACCTTGGATTCGGATTGTCCCACCTGTAGTTGCAATAAGTTCGGAATATTTCTCATTGAATTGCCCCATTGCCGGTTGGCCTATTTCATTCGCTGCAATCGTCTGGGAAAAAGGTAATTTAGTTTCACTTTCACTCTCTTCTTTTCCTTCCCTGGGTTCATCTTATTTTGTTGTACAAGTGTACTTACAGTGTAATGTTGGGTGTAAGAGGTCTCCTCATAAAATTTAAAGCAATGTAGACAAGGGCTGTAGCAATTTTTCATTAGCTTGTATTTTTATGGGCCAGAAGTGGGAACGAAAAACGCTATGAATTTTTGTTACACTGAAAAGGAAGTTTCTTCCATAATTTCAGTTTATCACACATTGCTCCCACGTATATATATGTGTGTAACACTTTGTTCTTTTATTACTACCGTTTACTTCACCAAAAATCATAGCGGGCAAAATCACCATCGAGGAGAGATCGTCACAAAGAATACAATACAAATATGTGCTTTATTATACTCGTCGAGCCCAAAACCCGTGGTGACTAGTCTTGGCTGGATCCAGTAACTTTCCATAAGAATTACGATGAGGACAATATATACTGAAGCCGTCAACCGCGCTGGATCCAGTATTATTATGTGTTTTGTTGACTAATGCTTACGCAGCATTGCGAGCTCACCGGGAAGTAAATGGGATCTTGAAGCAGCAATATTGTGTAGTGGTAGCAATGGAATTCATTTCCTTTTTGGTGAAAACACATTTGTCTCAACTCCCACAAAACTTATGACAGCATCAAAGTGACTATATCGTATCGCTTCTATCCCCATTAAATATTAAAGGCAATAAGAAAAGTTTACGAGGCTCTTTTGACAAGGTTTTCACATGTATGATGACGGCTCCCCCAAGTTCACTATATCTGATATTCTAGCACATATTCCGGGAATGCATTATGTGCACCATGTTTATTGCTTATACGAGGAGGATCCATGTAGCATACATGTTCCCATCCAATGAAATGACACTGGCTTGGTTGACTGGTTGCAGATGGTCAAAAACTGCCGTTGAATCAACGACACAGAATAGCTGCGAATGGGACGTTGGTCATTTCTCTGGTCGACAAGAGTGATGCGGGCACATACTGGTGTTCCATTAGAGACATGCAAGGAAGAACTGCAAGACGCGAGATTCAGGTCAATGTAGTGGGTAAGTGAACTTAACCTCTTCACTGGAAAGGTACTGCTACTACTATAAATGAAGAAAACTCATTCCCTCATCATCTGCTCTTTATTTCCGGCTAAAATCTATCTATATTTTTGAATTGGGAAACTCGGAACGATAATATAACGGGAAAAGCTGACTTGAACTAAAAAGTGTGGAGAATTTTCCTTTTAAAATTATCAGAGTGAATCTCGAAAAGCTGTAAATATTACATAGGGCAATTGGTAAAATCTGTAGGCAGCAGAGCAGCAGCAGGCTCTTTGGCCGCTATCGAATGGTATTGAAGAATTGTGTATCCTTGTAAAAACTAATACTACATCATTAGGTGGGAGGTTTGCAAAAGGCCATTCGGATCTTGTTACAACTTGAAGCATTACCTCAACTTCCTAAGTGTTCTATATAGTAGCCCTATTAAGCCAAACAAGTGTTGAGCACCACGTTCCACACAAAGTCTCGAGTATAGCGGTTTCCTGACTAAGCATGCAGCATACAGACCGGGTGAAAGCAAAATAAGGAGTTTTTACTTCACCGGAAAACGAATGCAAAATAAGGGCAGTGAGAGTAACCAATACGTTTGAGGAAGCCAGGGTTTTCTTGATTTAGATTCTGTTCAGATAGTTTCTGGTGTGAAATCCCAAGTCCATAAAGCGACCATTGTAATATATTAGACACATATAACACGTTATATTTCGGCTGGCTTTATGGTAATAGCTGGTTTCCCTTTCCTCGTGAGACGATGCAGCTAAATTTTTTGGTTTAGAGTAATGATACATATTTACATTTTATCAGTATTGTGGAGATGTAGCTTCCCTTGAGTACTAGAAATCGGACATCCCGTGTACCAAAAACTTTGAATCTTCTCAAGAAAACATTTATATGCCAGACTTTCAATTCTTTGGGATTTCGCTTGTTAGACCTACTTTACAGTTTCTAGACGGGCGCTAACAGACTCACCTACTTTAGTCAACACTATGCACTGGTCAGTTTGAACCGAGATACTTTTTATTGCAGGACATGATTTCGTAAAACAGCAATGAATTTATTTATCATATCATTGATATAATAAGGATTCTAATCTAACCAATCTTTGAGTTGGGTAAAGAGCAAACTTTTAGCTAAAAAAGATTCACTATAGTGCTGTACACGCGTTCATTTCAAGTAATGTAATAGATTGAGAACGGTATGTATTTTAAAACTCAAAGGAAACGTATTTCTAACTAAGCTTTCACCAGAGTCTATCTTTTGCTATGCTTCCATCGCACTGCTAACACTGTACTGCACTTGCTCCGTTTTGGAATCCTCCGTTTGTTATACATAAGGTGATTAAAAGTTATGGAAGATACTCAACCAGAATATTTTATCAGATAGATATCGATAAAATTTGCCGCAGTCTTGGGTTCCATGAATGAATAGTAGTGCAGCAAAACTTTACACCACCCATCTCAAGACTTGGTGAAGGAAGGATTGGGATGGTGGTGGTGGGATTATGAAAATCAACGCGTTTCCAGTTTTAAAACTTGATAATGTCAACGGCTTAATGATTACTGATATTAGGCACGTGCCTCAACTCTAGTTGGACCATTTCGGAGTGAAATGAAGTAAAAATGATGATAATTACTGTAAGCTTTTGTATGATTGCGAAAGTGGTGACAAAAGAACCATCTGCATCTGCTACGGTAGAAAGGAACAGCAAAGGATTTAGATCCGAATCACCACATGCCATATGCACGCTCATGCTACTTTTATAAGGTATTCTATCTATAACACAATGGTGTTACGTAATCTATCGCTTTATTGAGAGCAGCTCCACTGAGAATCACACTATTTCCGGAGAGCAGTCAAGTAGTGGAAGGAGAACGACTCACTTTGGTGTGTGCCATAAGCTCTGGTGACACTCCATTGGATTTGAGGTGGACAATGATACCATCCTCTTGGATGACAACCATGAGTACATCAACAGCTATGGATGGTGGTGACGTAATGCGAATGATTGGATCCACCACTGGTGAGACCAGAGAGAGTAAAAATAGTGGGTTCAACGTTGTTAACACGGATCCATACACAAGTCTATTGAAAATAGACAAAGTAACAGAATCACACGCAGGCCAATACTTCTGTGATGCTTCATCCGCCGCTGGCCGAACCTTCCGGACCCACATTCTTTCTGTACTTGGTACGACAAGTGTTGAAAACAATGAAGATGAACGCTTAACATTCTTATATCATCTGAAGTTGTAGTTTGAGGTCTTCAGAGTATCATTGTGTTTGTACAAATATTTCATGTGCAAGAGAGACCCAAAAAAGTCATTAATCCTCAGGAAAAGCTGTTCATCAGGAACAGTAAGGGAATTGCCGAAATATTTGTGCAAACCAAATCGTTCGTTTGAATGTTACGTTTTACTAGTACTTATATGCTTAATGATGCGCTTGCATAATAATATGATGCTTGTCTTTAGGTCCACTTTTATCTTCAGTCAGTTGACTACCCTCTCTAAAGTGGCTGTATTATGTATGTTATATTATAGTGTGCGGAAATGAGAATTTGTCGTTTATTTGCTCGGTCGTCGCTTGTAATTTACTGTTTTACAATTACAAAACTACCATTAATGGTTGGTCCAATTTCCAGATTCTGATAACATAATTTACATGTTCAATAACAAATCTTCCGGACGTTCTCAGAATGGCCTTTTTGCTCCGTATTTTAGCTGTTATGTGATGTTGTTGAGTATTATGCTGCCCAATTGCTGCATCTCTTGCCCCGAATAGTTTAATGTTCCTAATAATTTATATACATATATATCTCGTTCTGTGCAATGCAATCTAAAAGTTGGTGAGCATCGAATGTGTTTGACGGGGTTATGTGAATGCTTTTTTATTTCTTCATTAGTACTATATACTCCCATATTGATTGTAAAAAGCAAATTCAAACCTTTCAACCAAGTGTTAGGAAATGTTCAAAGGTTCAATCGGACAAATGGTCAGATATTAAATTAAGGTTAAATTAAGTCATATGGCTCAAAAATGAGTTTCAAAAATATGATCGGGTCAGCCAAGAAAAATATAATAATTCCCTACTACTACATCCACGTCATTGCAAATAAAACTAATGTTAAGGTCCCATTTCCTTTTCTTTGTATGTATAATTTGTTTAATTTTGAATGTATTACTCTTCCGGGCGCTTTCTTCCTCCAGTTCCACCAAAGATAACACCGTTCTCATTCGAAGACGGACTGCGAGAAACAATGATGACTCGTGTGATATGTGGAGTGTCGCAAGGAGATTTGCCCATTAACTTTACGTGGTACAAAGATGAGAAACGGCTAGCAAATGATGATCCTTGGGAAAATAACATCGTGATCTCTCCCCTTGACTCCTACTCAACCCTTCTCCGATTTTCCTCACTCTCCGCTGAACAGGTTGGGACCTACACTTGCCTTGCTTCCAACCCCGCTTCCCAAACCTATTTTTCTGCCAAACTAGAAGTACAAGGTAAGACCTCGGAACATACCAGCAGCTCTGCATATTAGTCAATGCATTTTTTTCTATAAAGAGACATTCTCGCTACAACTTTTCTTGCTTCAAAATACAATTTAGCTTCATAACTCTACGGCCTAATAATAATTGACTTGTATATATACATAATAATAATATACTATTCTCTATTGTATATAATATATTATATGATATATATTTCTTGTGAGCTGTATATATATATATGACTTTAGTTTCAAGTCACTGAACACAACAATCCGTTGAGTAAACATTAGAAAACTATATAATTCCTATCAATCTCTGTCTCTTTCTCTATGCCTCCCTTTCTCACTGACCCACTATTTCCTCCAGAGGATCCAGCCATCAGACATTTTGATTTTTGAGTCGTGATGCTGGCCAATTGACGGTGAACTTTTGAAACATTATTACTTACATGTATAACCAAACAACATATATAAATCTATTTTTGCATAATATAATTTATTGGAGAATTCAGCGCAATACGAATTCAGGCTTTGGGTAAGTTGATCACAACGTACCCCCTGCAAACAGCTAAAACATCACTGTGGATCTCTGCCATGAATCCAAACGATGTGGGAAAAGCCACCTATATCAAAACACAGGCTGTTTTCATCCTAATTTTTTTTCTTCAACAATTCGTTCTTTTTTGTAAATCAGCTTGTTATAACATTGCATGAATTCTTATTGTTACAAGGTGTAACGACTGTATGCAAATGCAACAAGAACAAGAGAAGAAAAAGAAAGTTTTGAAGTTTTCTTTTTGCATTTTGAACGGAAAACAGTTTTAGCCTCAATTGCTGTTCTGTGCCTGTGAACCCTTTTATGTAAATTTAATGTTCAATCGAACCCTTGTTCAGTCATTCCTACACCGCTTTTTTTATCTCAACAAATTCGCAGGTATTGAAAATTTCCATGTATAAGTAATATTTTTTGAGATTTTGTTAGACCCTTTCGTTTGAATACGGATGCAATGCATTTTTTTTGTACGTTCAACGTTTGTGATTGATATACGTAGAGTATTTGATATCTCGAGCAGTTTTAAAGAAAACATTTTTGTGGCAAAGTTTTTAAGGAATGAACCTTTTCGTTTCTTCTTTTGCAAAAGCATCGTGAATCATTTATGAAGCGTGTATTTTTACCCTCCGTAAATACTTTGACAATTCTCGCGTCTTTACGTAATAAAAAGGTGGAGTTCTGTATAATATATATCTGACTTTTTGTGCTCTGTAATTTTTGGCTGGTTGCATTATTTTGAATCGCCGATTGACTTTTTCCTTCAAGTTGCATAATGTTAAATAAACTACCCAAATTGTTAATCCTATTCGACCCTTGTCTTTATCCTTACACACATAACACAGTAGCAGTCGCTGAATGAAGTAGATATTATTTATTATAGGACTTATATATCTGTGGTGATGATTTGATATGGCATGCTTCATATATATTGTAAATAGATACCTTTTGGAAACGGTAAAGTCTATTTGTTTAAAGCATGCTATGAGGTTTGTCAACAAAAGTTGTCAAAATGTGTATGAGGAATGTTAAAATTGCTTTGCTGATCTGAATGTGAAAATTGTAACTTCAATTTTTATGTTCTTGACAAGGATAGGTCACAACCATTGACTACTCCTACAACTATGTTTATCTAGCTATCTTTAGACTTTTGGAATCCCTATCGAGAACGGTGAAAGCATTGTATTGAGCTGGGACCATGTTATTTTGTATGCCGACTGAGCCGCAACCGCTTTACAAGAGAAGTGTGTTAATATTCAGATATGCGCTACTCAATTTCAGTCATGTTCTACACACAATTCAATGTATTTTTGCCCTTTTGGTCATCATTACCTTGGGATGATGTGATGATGTGACAAAGTTTTCACTGCAAGAGAAATATAAATTGAAATGAAAATGCGCAGAATGGCACGGATGTGTGTGTGTGTGTTGGGAAATTTGGCATTATATATATTATGCACACTTTGGCAAAGATGGAATCACTCTACTCTGGTGGCACATTTAACTCGGCTCAATGGATGCTTTTGTACCGACATAATGTAAATAAATACACATGAGTCTCTTCTTCTGTTTGCACATCTGTCACAGATGTCTAAGTCAACATTTTTGCGTTTGATTGAAAAAGATTGCTTGCTTGCTTCTGTTCCACTTTTCCACATTCCATATAATATAGCACTTTGTGGAATCCTCATTCCATATTGCACCAAGAGTGTACTATAAACAACAATTTCCAACCCAGTGAAAAGTACTTATCGATGTACAGAATACAATGCTATATTACTTTGCTGGAGTGCAGCACGGAAATGTTGTTTGTGATTTCAAGTTTTTAACTGAAGCATCTGTCTAGCTTTTGAATAATGTTTGCTTAGCATTTGATAGAAGTATTTGGTGGAGTAGATTGGAGTAAACTGGAGTGGAGCAATGTTCATTTTATAGATTTGTATCTCAGCTTATATATACTTAATACTTATGTATGTCCTGCATAATATAAAGTTCGTTTGTGTATCACATACTGTTATTTCTATATTGAACAAAAACAAACCCGTTCATATATATATATATTCTTATGCTTATTTTATTAGTTAAGTAGTGTATTGCACAAGTAGGTGTAGTAAGCTACGCATGTGATGTTATTCCACCATTATTTCTCATATTGTTATTATTGTATGTTTTCTACATAAATACATATTGAAGTACTTGTGCTTTTGATGAGCATTCCTTGGGGACTTTGTGAAAATTCATTGTGGATATTCTGCTCTTTTCACCAGTGGCACCGCGTTGGCTTTCCGAACCACAGGATGTCAATGTTTCTAGAGGAAGTGAAAGTCGGTTTGAATGTGTGGGCCATGGTGTACCAACGCCAAAGACCTCTTGGACAAAATTTGCAGGTTCGTTAGTAAGCAACTTTTAGTTTCATCAAGAGCATATACACATTTACGTTTCATTGCATCAATTCAGACTATTCTGTTTCCTTCTACTAATACTTTGTATAAGGACCAAATATACGTATGCTTAGGATGGCTTACAGATTTCACGCTTAATGTTATACGGGGAGATCAGCTATTTACTTTCACTAGCATCCCCAAGTCTTCCTTCCCAGCGATACGGATTACAACCATAAATAGATTAAAAATTAAGTTGGTGTGCAGATATACAGGATATAGTGTGACCAGAATAATAAGGGAAACTATCAGATCTGTTGTAAATAAACTTATAGTAGATAATGGAACACTGTATCATGCTTTCGTGTTTTACCACGCTTTAGTTTACAGTTTAATCTAGTCCTACTGTCTATCCAAAGGTGTTTCAAACATATCGTTTAAAAAACTTTCTCGCTTTTATAAAATTGTTAAGCTGGAATCTCGCAATGTCCATTAATTCTCTGAAACATATTACGTCTGAGACTATCAGATTTATCATGTACATATTATAAGTGCACACTCTCATCGTCAGTAAGAACATATAACCATGCGTAAGTCCATGTCAAATGTCTTTTGACAGGTGAAGGTATTGAGCCGCAGTGGAAGCCCATCGAGAAAATATGGCCATCTCCCGTAGCCCAAGGGATATCTAGTGTGAATGGGTCATTGATTTTCGCTGCTGTCGAGGAACTCCATGGTGGACAATATATGTGCAGTGTAAATAATGGGATTGGGTCCGGCTTATCAAAAGTCGTTCACCTTCATGTCAATGGTAAGTCAAGTTATGAAGCCAGAAGCAAGACAATGCTATCAATCCCTTTCTTGAGTTTTTATCTACCTGTTCCTACGTATTACGACATCTTGTCATTTTTGTAATACGAAAAGTTATTGCCCACATAAAGGACGACTATATTGTGAGGCTTCTCCTTTATGAGAACCCCGAAAAAGAATTGATCTCAAGTTTCTTGCATTCAAAGTGATTTAATATGTGATAAGAAGACAGCATGACGCTGACAATATTGTCAAATAAATGGGTCTGAGAGAAAATTGTCCGGATATTGCACATTATGGTTTTCTATTTTTTACATACAAAACTTATGACCTCTGTACATCCTGCTATTTTTCACATGATGAGCCGTCCAAGTTCCAAAAAATCGACATAATCTTAATCGAACAAAGTGTGTATTACCAACCCCATGCAAGCATGCCCGCATGGGTTCTCAAACAGGAACATTGTCAGAATAATACTGACGCTTATCCTTCAAAACCATTTTACCAAAAATTCTTATATGAATGTAAGAATATACCCACGAGTTCATGTAAAGATGTTTGTCAAAGATATGCATATTTTCAATTACAGTTCAGCCATACTTCATTGGAAGTGAAAGTCAAACGGTGAGTTTAACATTGGGAAAAACTCATGAAGTGGTTTGCGAAGCTGTATCATCTTCCCCCATTGAAGTTACATGGCTCAAAGGTTTCACAGTATACACCAATGTAGCTGCCAATAGGTGAGCAATGGGATCTCTGAATTTCAAATTCTATAAGGCGTAATTAATGATACAAAAAAATATTGCAATACATGGTCCATATATCGTTGCGAACTCGAACATCTAAACATGTGTAAATGGAGGTTAATGTTAGTCGTACCCATTCAGCTTTTTATTCCCCAATATATAATTACTGCTCCTTGCTTTAGTGATGATAAATGTGTCGTGCAGTCAATCGCAATTATTTTTATAGTAGGAGGGTGTAATGATTTGCAATTCGTGAAATCCGATATTTAATAGGAAAAGGTGCTATAACGAAGGGAAAGTAGGTTCTCATTCACATAATGTACAGTATGATTGATTGCATCACAGTGTAGAAAATGAGCGCATTTTTAGCACAAAAACACGGAAGAGAAAAAGGAAAAGCTAGTTTGAGATGTGAACGTTGCCGTCTTCTTTGCTGAGTCTCCTAATATAATCAGGAAGACTTCCATATCCTTTCTTGATGATTGCTTTTTCCACCCATTACACAAGATGAGCGACTTTCCATAAGGTTGGCTAACAATATAGCTTCGTCAAAATACATACATGAAAGTGTACTACTGCGGTTCTGTCTTTGCGACTTGCGCTCCTATGAACTTGCCCAATCCTATTTCCCCAAACTTTGTCATTACTTTTATCGGGGAGAATGTACATTGGGCATATATGTACCTGGTCAAACGTTCAGCACCACTATACATGTAACTTCTCAACTCTTACTCAACTCAACCATTTTTAAGACTTTATGAAACAGGCATCCCACAGAAAATCCTCTATTGACTAAGATAGCAGTAAAAAGATTTTTTTTGCAAGTGGAGCGAAAAACATCTCACTCCCATCACCATAATATTATTTTTCATCATCACATTTTCCGAGGCCGACTGGTTAGTGTGGTTCTCTTCTTCCTCTTCCACTCCTTCACCGTATCGATAAACCTAGTCTTACGTGAATGCTTTCATAAACGCACAAGCATAAACTTTCGCATCCATATTTTCTTACTTTGCGTGTGTACAAAAATACTTTGTACGCAATGGGCACCATGAAAATCGTTTTCATTTCATTCTAATTTTCAGTTTCAAATCTCACATTTTACCCCGTCACATATGTATATGTGCAGCAAGTCAATAAAAATTCATTACATTCAAAAAAATAAGGAGAAAAATTCAATGCGATAGGAAATTCTATTTAGCGTCAAGTGTACTGGTAAAAAATTGTTATTTTTTTTTATGTAGGAAGCTTAGATACTTTATAAACGTACCCGTGATGTTAGCGTTTTTTTGCTTGAGTCAGCGGTTTGCTTTAGTAAGAGAAACTGAAGTTCATTTTTCATTCAAGAAGGTCATCCAGGAACGTCTACCATATACTTCAGTAAAGTAACAGAAACCGGGTGCACAGTGTTTTTTCAATGAATATTTCCTCGGCTATCGCCACCAGAAGGGTCCGGGCATGCTCAAGCGACAAATTTGCTACCTGCTTAAGACAACGTCATTGCTCAGCACCTGAATTTAAGTAGCTACATTATCCGAATTTTTTTTGAATTCGTCTTTTCACAAATAGGCCTTATGCATCTGGTGTAATTCTGAAAATTCCTTTCCCCCAATTTATTTACAGGATCCACACAGTTGTGGCAACTGACGGTAGAAAGACAAGATCCACATTGGTGGTGAAAGACATTCGAAGTGACGACAGCGCCTTGTACACTTGTACCGCATCAAATTCCCTTGGGAAGGTTTCCCGAACGTATCGGCTTGTTGTTGAAGGTATGTAAATTATTTTGTCTAGTCCCTCCAGACTCGATTCCTTTTTTTATTGGATTCTTGAGCTACAGGGACAATGAAATTTAAAAAGAGAAAGCTTATGTACCTTTAAAGCTTCTTGGTGTAGATGAATTTAGCGAGATAAGTATGTATCGTGTGTAAGCAATAGGTACATAATATAAAACTCACGTGTGAAAGTATGCATGAAATGTGGTAAGATATAAAAAAAAAGTCGACGAGTTGGAGCTCATTTTCTTCTAGCGATACAAGAGGCTCTACGTACTGAGGTAGGTGTTATTTGAAGAATTTGTATAAAAGCACATGCTTCTACATTTTACTTCATCTCGAATAGATTTTTTTTCGATTGAGATCAACAAGCCCCATAGCGCATTTTGTGAGAAGGGAAAGACCCATTTCTGATAGAATTCCCTGTCATCGTTAATGAGTTTCGTTTTACCGAAGAGGATGTTTTTCTTATAAACTTAATACAGAGTGACGTGACTTGATTTGAAAGTAAAATTCTCCCTTTTTTACCTTGTGGGACAAAATGAAAATGGCAACGTCTTGAGACGGTTGTGTTGTTGTTGTGTGATGATGAGACGAAGCAAGAAAAGCTTTGATGGAATCTTAGGTGATGTGATGATGATGTTGTCTGCAATCACATGTCATTTTATGGTATGGCACCTGTCTTCTTATACAATCTTTTATTACCTGCTTTCTTTTTGTATCTCACTTTTGATTAACATTACGTGTTTCGTGCGTCATACTTTTTATTTTCAAAAATAAAAATGAGCATTGACTACTAGAATAGTACAGCACTTGTATCACTCATAAAATTGAATGTTTCAGCCATGCAGAAAACGTTACTTCCACAAAAAAAACACGAATAAGATTTTACGACTGATACGTAAACCAATTTTCGGGGAGTGTTGAGACAGAATTGTTTTGAGCAAAAGTAAAACATTCTATTATAGCAGAGAAATCAAGAAAACAAGTAATCAGATGATGATGAAATAAAAACAATTTTCAGAACCACCAGGATCCCCAGTAAATTTGCGACTTTTGCGTGGACGAGCGCCAGAGGCAAGTCGAGTTTACTTGGAATGGGATGCTCCACCATTACTTGGGAGTGAAACGCATGAAGGAGCACCTTTTTCTGGGTTGTCAGGAATGGTACATATCCCAGGGGATTTTGCAACATCACCAGCAGCAGCTACAACAACAACAACAATGTTGACAACAGCAATCTTAGCCGTAGCCTCCCCGCCAATCCTTCGTTATGTTTTGGAGTTTTCAGAATCATCAGAGACTCCCAGTTTTACCAAGAGGATTGAAATACCGGGTGAAAAGACTCAAGTGAAAGTCGACAACTTAAGCCCAGCCTCAGTGTATTTGTTTCGTGTCCGTGCCATCAACTCTGCGGGCAGTGGACCACCGTCAGTGCAACTCTTTGTACGCACTGCCAATGTGCCACCGTCGCTACCACCGAATAATGTAAAAACATATTATGCACACCTAACTACATACACAACTTGCTTTTATATACCTTTCTGCCAGCCATGCCACTAACACTAACAACGTACAAAACCTTATTTGTGATTATGTACTGAGCATCGCCAGTTGACATAGTTGTTTTGCTATAAAGTAGTAGTAAGTTCACTGCACTAGATTTGTGAGGTGACACGTTTTTTGTCGTCTTAAGCTTTTCCTATATACAAATGTGCACATTGTGAAATCGAGTCTGTTAGCAGAAGAGAACCAAACTAAAAAAAAACCTTTTGCTTTTCGATTGCACTTTTCTTCCGGCAACCAGTCGACTTTATCTATTTGGCTTACTTTTGTTGTTTTCTGACTGAATTGTTAGCTTTTTCGTTATTTCTTCCTCTTACAACGTTTGCTTCGGGTCATTGGTTTTTACTTTATATTTCTTGAGCAAAGCTTGGGAAAGACATAACATGGTTTGAAGTGGAAGCTTTGTTTACCTTGGTTTTGTGTTATAGGTTCGGGCCACGGCTGTCTCATCCCATGCCATTCAGATCTCATGGAGTCCTATTCCTATTGAAATGTCTAACGGGAAAGTTTTGGCTTACCGAGTGGTAATTGGAGCGAATGTGTATGTCTTTCTGTATCTTCTTTTCCATTTCTCTCTAAATTCTCTGACTTTTTTTTATATCTCCACCTTTCTCAAGATCCCAAATGATTTAGAATGAAACGATGTCACACTTTCATATTACTTGGCAGTGCACATAAAACCTTCCCATATTGCCGTTGCGCTTAATGATGTTTAATTTTCTAGATCTGAATTCGGAAAATCACAAGTGATATTGGTGCCATTAGCTAGTGCATCTCGGAGAATTAATGGGAATAATGTCACTCTACGTGAGCATGATTGCTGTCAGGCTGTAATTCACGGTCTCAGTCCGTACACCCATTACGAGATCAGAGTGGCTGGTCTCAACGTTGCTGGTGTTGGCCCGCTTTCTTCTCCTTTCACAGTCAAGACGACGGAAGCAGGTTGGTTATATTGAATCACTTGGGAAAAAGGGAGTTTACACCTGGTTATACACGAAGCGCTCCGTAGTAATAATAGCGTACAATGGTAGTTAGTAGACTCTCCAATTTCCTTTCTCTGATCTGAGATCCAAAGATAGGAATTAAATGAAGGGCGCCAGTCGTAGAAATTCAATTTGTAATTGCTCGTTAGGAAATTTGCATAAATTAGTTGGGTTAAAAATTAATTAGAAAGTCTTTACGGGAACGTGATTAAATTAACGCGTGTGTAAATATGTAACATTTCAGCTCCAACTTCTCCACCGAGAAATGCTCAGTGCGTGCCACTCACATCTCAGAGTATTCAAATTAGTTGGCAAAACCCTTCGGAGACTAATGGGCCAGTTACGGCTTACAAAGTCATCTTCTATCCGCTTTCAACAATGTTATCTGCTGGAATGAACCAGAGTAAGAAGAAAAATTTTCGTTCCTAGATTAATACATTTACATACAAAACTATGAGGTGAAAGTCTGCGCAACGAGTTAAGCTCGTTAAAGTTGGCGTGTGAAAGAGTTTTGGTAGTTCAATAATGTATGCTTTGGAATAAGCTTGAAGAAACGCCAGAAATATATAACTTAATTCCTCTTAATTACTCAGGACCGAGCGAACTACATAGAACTTCTGGGCTAACCTCTGTTATTGGCGGTCTTCAGCCCAGCACAAATTACAGCTTTCAAATCAACCCAGTTAACATTGCTGGTGAAGGAAGGCAATGGCTCACAATTTTCTGCAAAACATTGGAAGACAGTAAGTAAAATACCCGCATGTTCAACAAATTCTTTCACTGATATGTACTTCATCGTGTGTGTACGCATGAAACCAACATGAAACTCATGAATATATAGAATAATATGTTTTTCATGAAACTGCTTCGTGTTCACGGTGAAATGTCTGTCAAGAATACGCACACTTCCATTTTCTTGTAATAAATTTGAAATGCTAGCCATTTTGTTTGCGTTGTAATGTGTATCCACAGTTCCTTCGGCTCCAACCAACTTAATAGGGTTTCCAAGCAGTGAGTCTTCCGTCTACATTACATGGCTCTATCCTCGTAAACCCAACGGAATTCTCGTACATCACACGGTGTACTACAGGTGTGTGCTTCAGCTTTTTGAATTCCATTGTACGTATATATATGATCATGTTCAGTTCATAACGTGTTGAAAGTTGAAGGGAAATATATATATATATATGTTCTCCAAGTAGTTTTTGTTCTCAAATAATAAGGCTCACTTGTCAGTTCATTTCCTTGTCAGTTTCCTAATCCTATTTGATCTCCGTTGTTACATTAGAGAGCTTTATTTCACTTGTCTTCTACATGCAGGATAATGGAAAAACCTGGTGACTCATATGAAATAAAACGAACCATCCCAGCGAATGTTGACAGTTTTGAAGAAAATGGTCTGGATTTGACAAGATTCAAATACATCTTCTGGGTTACGTCAAATAATCGACTTGGTGAAAGTCCACCGTCCACTCAGCTCATCCTCACTCCTCCACCTATAGGTATAGTGTGGATGACTATTATTATATAAATCAAATAAATATGAGCTTCAGCTTACGTAATATGAAGAGTGTCAACATTCAGGCATTAATTTTACGCCACGCATCTAAAAACTCAGGCTGGTTAATTATAGTCCCATATTTAAGGTGCATAATATTATAAACTTTTTAAACTTGTTGGAATGTCAAGCGCGTATTATTGCCAGAATTTCAACACATGACATTTATTAAACGCTTGAGGTTAAACACCATATCTTCTTGGCATGTCTCTCAAATTTAATGCAATGCAATAAACATTAGAGATGAAGAAGCAGACAGGAGTGGAAAAAGTTTACACGAATATGAAAATGTCATAAATCAGAACTAATTTTGAGTAATGTTGCCATTCCTTGAGAGTTCAACCTCTCGTAAACTTGAATATTAAAAGTTGCTTTGTGTAAAATACTGTTCGGATATGCATGCAGAGCTAATAAATGGGGGAAACGCATTACAAATGTTTACACCTTTGTTTTTTGAGCTTTGATTATGCAACAGTTCGTGAGGTTGTTTAGACTCAAACATTAAACAGATATTCTAAAGCAAAGATATTAAGAACGTGATACAAAATATATACACTCGTATCTTTTAAGAGCATCTTTAAAAGTACGACGTCTTAAAAAACATGAGACTAACTATGATGGCAGTATATAGTAAAGCATCAACATGATTTTATGCGAGTTTATTGTCTAAACGAGTAAAAAAGCAATTTGTACCTGCTGCTGTATATAGGGAAAGCAATAAGCAAAAGTGACAAACACATCCCATAAAAAATGAAGATGTATGGAAGACTAGAAAAAACTTTCTCAGGTAGCTCGTTTATAACCATTTTTGTTGCCTTTTACTTTTTTACATGCTCAGTGGAAACCAGATTGGTTGGCCATTCCCGAATGATAATAACACAGACTGGGAGCTCATTGAGTCTTCCGTGTCGGATTTTGGGTTTGGAGAGTCTGAACAGTGCCACTTCTTCCAGCTCATCCAGCCTGCCGCCGGATTCTGCTGTTACGTGGACATTAAACGGAAGACGGGTAGGATTTGATGGAACGTGTATATGAAGCCGGGACACAGCAGCTTGAGCTTCTTTGGTGTAAAAAAGGAGATGGTGGGAAATTACACTTGCCAGCTAAAATACAGCACCAGGGGCACCCATTCAAAATCAACGAGCAAAAAAGTAATCAACGGGATGGATCATTCCTCCACTTCCTCCTCATCCTTCTCTTCTTCTGCCGCTTTTCCAGCTCAGCTATCACAGAAGACTCAACTGACTTACAGTCTCGTCGTCAGAGGTATCGATTTATCATTCGATTTAAAGCTTGAGACACATGCTTGTAAAAGATTACATGGACTCAGTGGTAATTGCTCGACAACATTTTGAGCTTACTAGAGATTATCCACTTAAGAAATGAGTATCCATCCGCTTCCTTTACAGAATTCCTCCAAGCTCCTCATTATGATACAAATCGTAAAACCCTTCTTCCCAAATTCCTTAGTAGAAAAAAGTGGAAAGTAATTTTTCTTGCATAGGATGAACTTTGTCGATCTTTTGGATCTATCGGCTTGCTTGGAGAAAGTGCTCAGTAATCAACTGATGTGCACACAATCACAATCTCATATCTACCTACACACTGCTGTATAATATGCATCTCCCTGCTTTGTTAGTTAAAATACTATCAAACCAAACTGCATCCTTGTATATAGCATTACATACATATATATTTATTATGGAGTTTTTTAGCTGCAACTGGAAGATACGAAATACTTATCTTTTCGCTTGCATTGCTTCACCCACATAATGCTTTGTCAACTACATTGCAGTGTTTCTTCAGAGTATACGTCTTTACATGCGGTATTACATGTATTTGCATTTTAAAGAATGTGACCGAAATAGAACGCGCCTCTAGTGTTTCTCTGTATATAAAGCAATAATATCGAATGTTTCTAGTATATATCTAACGACATATTTTAATGGACTCATCCATCAAACAGTCAGTATTGCGACTCGATACGCCACAGCTTTTATAGATCAGTTGCTTCTGAGAATTTCTATACATAGCGACCCTTTTCTCGTTTTCCCTCAAGACGAGAAATAAGCAACATATAAATTTTCTCGCTTTTGTCTGTTAAACAAAGACTGATTTTCTATTCTTCCAATGGAACCTGAAATAATGGGAAAGCAAGTTGGACCGAGAAGTTTCATTCAGTCGAATAATATGCATGACTATATATTGCGAAACGATGGCTGCCTCTAGTAGTAGAGACTATTATGTATACAATCAGCTCAAGATTTTTAATCAGACTGTGAAAAGATAAGTTATCATCTGACATTCACATTGTGTGTGCATGCATCATCGAATCCTTTCTTTGTCAATGGAAAGAGCTCAAAGTGCACATCATTATAAGGAAAATTTCATATTGTTCCTTGCAAATTAGTTCTTTGTGCCGTGATTTGTGAATGTTTTTGTTGATTGCAGATTGTAATCAAACATCCCTTTTTCAGCTCATGCTTTTTGTGTAGTACTCTTTTCCCCTGACTGCATGAGCGAATCCCAAAAAGTTTAATTGTAACTTTTAACCATTTCAGCTTCCGCTTTGTGTATTTTTGTGCTACACCAAGGAATTTTAATGATGTGGAGCAACTCACTCCATTCATCGAAATCGACTGCGCGGTTACATCTAAGAAAATTTCTTTATGAATAGGACCCCCGTGCATTCCGGAACCAGCGTATGAGCTGAGGAATCGTGATATTTACATTTCATGGAGAGTGGACGGGAGGGATGGGAATGCGAGTTGTGATGCTCCTTTGGGATTCATTCTTTACCATCGAACTCTTGGCTCAATTTTGGATTGGCAAAAACTTATTTTTCAACCAACCTTGCGAAACTACACGCTGAAAGTGAGTGAGCACACCAAATTTTCTTCCATTCACTCCCCATTATTACTTTACGATTTAAAATGCTTATAAGCTCCAACTATAAAATGATGTCTTTCTTAAAGAACCTCTTCACTCACAAGATCTTTACCTTATTCCATGTAGTACTTCATCTTAAGAGTGTAGAGTATACCAGAGTAACCACTAGAGCAATGTAAACTCAGAATGAGCCACGATTCTACAAGGAATTGTGCAATAAGAAGTTCCTTCTTACGAATGATGATAGTTGTTGAGAATTTCCAGTTTGTAGAAGATGAGCATACATATATGTAGGTAGGTAGGCGTAGCAGTAGTATTAGTAACGACTGATGTACGTGCACAGTGCACAGGAAGTTGTAAGTATTGCTCAACATTGAGAATTACTACTAGCCTGGTTTTTTATTCCCCAATAAACTGGAGGAAACGATTGCATTTTTGTCGATACAACAACAAACCTGGGGAACAGATATAAAGTATGCTACTACTGCTGCTGCTGCTGCTGCTGAGAGGGAATGAAGTGCTTCATTTTAAGCAAGAGCTAGTTGCATCAAAATAAAATGGATGACCATATCTCTCCAAGCACATTGATGAGATCATGAGATGATATCTCACTTTTCCCTAAAAACAGTACGTTACAACATGATCTTCCAGTGTACAAACTTCACATTATGTGCCTACCTACTACCTACCTTTAGGGTCTATACATACATAAATGTTTATATAGTTCTTCCATTCTTAAAGGCTTAGACATACCTCAAAAGTTTTATGCAAGCATGTATTTTCCAGACAGCAAAGGTATTAAAGCGTTATCCCATTTCCCTTGCCACAAGGCAGTGCACAAGGTTTGAGTAAGTGTGTCCATAAAAAGACCATTGGAATCGGAACGTTTGGACACAGGGGGGGCTGAGCATCGTCCAACTCATCGTCGTTGTGTCTCTATTTCAAAAGAGGAGTAAAAAAATTACTCTAGTGAAGAGATAATGCTGTGTGAGTCTGTTTGGTATAACATGCGGATCTTAAAAGTTGATAATGTAGCTAAACACAGCCGTCCATATGTGTTTCGGCAGAGAGAAGAAGAGAAATTATTTTGAAAACGCTCGAATGCTCACTTTCACTGGGGCTGTTGTAAGCCTTCGCTCTTTATTCTCAGTTTATTATCCTTTTGCTCAATGGTCAGTTGGGCAGAGTAACGGGAGATCTCTCCAGGAAAAAAAACTTTATGTACAAACGACATTATACCTTATATGACCACACTTGAGCCAAGTGGTAAACTAAGGGAAATGAACGAAAAACAGTAAAAATGATGCTTTTCTTCTGCTGGTTATACCGACAACGAGGATAATATAGATTATATGACTTTGAGGGAGTGAAGATGACTTTCTGCTTTTCTTTCTATTACTCACTCCTCATTCTAGATCAGAGTTCAAAAAATAGGAAATTGATGGCTTAACTTTCTCCCTTGGTGAAAAGAAACGTGATCCGATTGGCAAAGTTTTTCTTCATGTTTTTTCCGTTTCCCTCATGCAACAGTAAAGTTGGACTGCTTCATATTGTGGCAAATTTACTTGTACCACATGCTCCAATAAAAGAATATTAAGTCTGCTTTCAGTTATATATACTCACATTAGGGTGCTTTATGTAATCATTGGGAAAACACATTGGGGAGAATTTATTATTATTATTATGTACTATACGGGCAAACGAACCAATAGTTGCTGCTGGGCTGGAGTAAATTTTCGAGAATGAGCTTCAAATTAAGGACAATAATGGACATTTGGTTTCTGCATTTATTTATTTATTTATGGATATATGTATGTATGTATGTAGAGAAGCACTTATTCAATCCTACATTTATGTAAGTAATTGAGCTTAATGCATTGGCTTTCCCAGGATGTCAACTGTGGTGCCATTCTCAACATGTACATGCTGGCTTTCAATGACTACGGGACCAGTAGCGATAGTCCGTTGATGAGTGTTGTGGTGTCACAACAAGTTGGAGTGTTTCCACCTTCTCATGAACTCATCGCTCCGAATTGTTCCTCCGTCCTGCTCAACTTTTACAGTCTCAACGCTAACTTAACATACTGTCCCACGGAAAAAATAGCAATCACATTAAAGGAATGGAGAGGCACTGATGGTGTGACAGGTTTGAAAACATCAAACTTTCACTTTACTTTGTAATAAACTTTAGTAGACTTGCGGAAACACTTTCATTCTATATCCCACATTTATGCCCATGCACTACCGGAGAGTAATCAAAGTTACATATTTTTAGTTATCGTTAGTGCGTCAATAAAGTTATTGGAGTAAAGATTTTTGTTGAAAGTGAAATTGCAGATATACTTATATATATAGTACCTGTACGCATGTGAGCATTATGGCATTATGTACATGCTCTAAAATAGAGTAGCTTTCTCTATAAATCTAAAAAAGGAAAGTTTTTTAAATTCTTTGGAAAATCGAATTGCAGAGAAGGATGTAAAAATCGAGTTCCGGAACGAGTATTGGATTGATGGGTTGAAGCCATCTACTCCATATGAAATTGCTGTTTCCGCTTTTGGCTATTCAACGTCACGAACTGCTTCGTTTACTTTTACGACACTCACAGAGCATGGAGGTAAGTGAAAATGCTTACTAAAAAGTCAGGTAACACACGCTCACCTTACCCAGTGACTTTTCCCTTGTGAAATGCTTTTTGAACAAAAAAAACTTTCATACACTTAAAACAACACAAAAATTACTTGCCGTAACAGACAATATATTTCATGCTTTCTATTATAAAAGGCTTTGTGCCTGACCTGAATTGTTTGCTTTTTAATGTACCTATATCAAAACAACTTGCATATCGCAATCTCCGTCCTTTAGTTCATACCCCATACCATGCTATAGTCCCTCGGGACCATCACGTAATTTGTCCTTGTTGAAGTTTTTTTTCTTCCTTTTTTCCATTGTGTCAGGAGATTTGAGATTTTCTTTGGTATGTTACAGAAATTCCATCAGAGGATGTACTGAGCACACACAAGGTGACAAGTGAATTTATTCCATTGTACAAAAAGTTGAAGTTTTTGGTTCCAATATCGGTAATCATACTTGCGGTAGTGGTAGCCATTGCAGGAGTCTTCATATATTGTCAAAGCAGTAAGAAAACACATTTTTTCATCAAAATATAATGCTTAACAAGTACATTTTCTAACTTATTGCTTCGTCCTTTTGAAGTCCAACAACATGAAGGCACTTGCTAATAAATGTGGATTTACTCTATTTTTGAAATTTTAAGAAAAAAGACGCAATTGCGAGCGTGAAATCCCAACAAAACACACTAGTGAAGTTTTGTATGGACAAAATCATCGAAAAAGTATTCCCCATGAGGAACAATATTACTCGGGCTTACCCTGTCCCCCTTGTACCCCTGGTAAGTTTTACTGAATGATGAAGTTTCCTTTTTCTCTTTTGAAGATTTGCATCCATACATGAAAAGTATGAAACTGGGACACGATACGACAACTGAATGTCATTTATAGAAATCTATAAGTTAGCAGTGGTTAATAATAACCTATTTATGAATAACATATTTTGTGGCGTGTTTAACATATTTATTATGCTACATAGCAAACAATCCCTAAAACTAACCATCATCAACCACGAAGTGGAAACAAAACTATTTCTCCAAGTTTTATGTATACAAACAAATGTATGAATTCCTACAGGTATGGAAGATATATCCCCATATGCTACATTTCAAATCTCCGACCCGAAGAAATTTAGTGAAGAAAGTTTTAGTCAGGAGATAGTGGTTGCAAAGTTTCATCCTGTGATGCATGGTCTCCCAAGAGGGTCCCGTGACAAATATATGGATCCACGACAGGTTCAAGATTCCGAGGATTCTGAAAGTGAGAGCAACCAAAGGTACTCCATGATCCCTCCACAAAGACCACGAGTGAATAACACCTATCAAATCAGTCCACCCCAAGCTTACCATTTTCGGCAACAGCAGCATAACCAACAACAGCCATTTCTGGAGGACGACCAACAACAGCAATTCCATCCAGCTTCAACTTTCGTAGGCTCTCAGCACAACACTATCATACATCAGCAGCAGCAGCAACATTCTCCCCGGGTATCAGTTGAGTCGGGAGAAGATGGTTGCTCATCATCATCTGATCTTTCGACATCCATTCCAACCGTGGCTGAACGCAGACATACACATAAAAAGGACAGGTAATCATCATCGTTTTGCAATAGTAGCTACGTGTAAGTGATGATAGCTGATAATAATGAAGTATACCCAGTCCATACCAACACAGCTATTAAGCATTTAATT
The DNA here is from genome assembly GCA_001718145.1 of Orchesella cincta. Classification (NCBI taxonomy): domain Eukaryota; kingdom Metazoa; phylum Arthropoda; class Collembola; order Entomobryomorpha; family Orchesellidae; genus Orchesella; species Orchesella cincta. The sequence goes on from LJIJ01000143.1 coordinate 96,818, forward strand.
TTGGGGCAAAGTGAAAATCGTGTTTGTGGCTGTTCAAGTGATTTCCAAAGATAAATGTACTCATCTCTGATGTTATTCTGTTGAAGGCGCACTGGAAAAAAGAATTCAAAGGACTACGGAAGATCCCAAGAAGTAAGTAATCACACAAAAAATCCTGGCTCATCATCCAGCAACGCCCGTCATGGTAAACGCAAGTCGGCCAACTCGGATTATTCGATAGCTGTATGATGAACGGAGAACTTTAATTCTTAAGATTGTTTTATATGATGGACTGTGATTTCTGAACCCAAATAAGTTTAGCTATAGGGAGAAAAGTGTGATGATAAATATAAAATATATATTTAGAGTGTTTGTATGTATTTAATATTTTTTACATCTTGCATTGTAACGTTACCTGATGAATAAAAAATTATGACGGTTTATGATTAATTCTATTTATGCTATTTTTATGGAGCAAAAGGTCCATGTGATGAAATGATATGACATTGCCAAGAAAAGCTTTGATGTTCACCATATCACGTTGCCCCAATAATCCACGAGAGAAGCTTAAATCTTTCAACTTTGATTAAAACTAGTTGGCCTGCATTTTCATAATTATTTGAATCGAATTTGAAGCATATCTGTCTCAACGATGCATGATGTATCGAGCGACGTTTAAAGCAAATAACTGACATTTATAATACTCAAGCCACACAGTACATTTGCATTTTATTGCTGGAAACAATAATTACAATTGTATACAACATATTAGTTATTTTACAGAACACAAATCAGCATCATACATACAATTCAATCAACCATTCATTAATATCCACTTGCTTGTTTTCTTGTACGTTTTTGGAATGTCGAGTTAGTATGACCATACATTGACTCGAGATTAAGATTTTTCACACTCCCAGCTCTTCTCCTCTTTCGTTCGCACTTACGCAATCGCTTCTCAATAACCTCTTTCAGACGCTCAAATAGCTGTAACAAAGAACAAATGAGATGAATTCTAGACTAGGAACAAATTCATCGATAATGATTTTAAAATAATGAATGCAATTATTTACCGTATCGATTTCGGCTCGGATGATGTTATCAGTGAAGCCAATTCTATTGTATACACGTTTTAACATGGCTTCACCAAGCACTATAAAATATGTAAGATTATAGATTTGAGATTTTCATTTTTTTAAATGGTGATCAGAACAAATCCATTGGATATGCAGTTTCAAACTTACTTGCATTTGTTTTAGTTTCATGAAATGAGAGTGTAGTTGGCCACATCAAATCATGAGGTGTTCCACCTTGGTGCTGGTGCTGCTGTTGACTACACCACGCCAATTGTACAGAGTACAGGATAAAAAATGCACAAACTATCGTCTTCCCATTTCCGTCAGCACAAACCATGATGAGATTAGTTTTTCAATCGCTAAAAACGTTAGGATTTATCGTTAGTTGCTGCATCAACAGGAGGGGGGTTTGATTTCAATTTTACAATATTTAGCTCCCAACCTGATAGTTATCGTGCGAAATCAATAATGCAAGTCAGGAGGACATGGCCGTATAAGCGAATGTACGTGGACAAGATCATGTCATGTCCTAGCTGGAAATATTTTTAGAGCAGAGGAGCGTGACACTGAAATTTTCCACAGTCTATTGAAAGCACGTTGGGGTGCAATGTATTTTAGTGAAATAAATTATTCACATCCTTATTAAGAGCAGCAGTGCGAAATGTAGTATCAAGTTCAATTGAGTCCATATGGGTTCCAGCGAATTGGAAGGTTGAGCACAGATTGCAGATCATTGTAAATACCGTGTCAAGTCCTAGAAATCTCGTGACACAATTGATATAGTCATTCTTACAATTAATTTTATACTACTTCACGCCATGTTGTGACATTTAATGACAGAATAATCTGCAATGTGCCCAAGGCACGTTTTCCTTGTTACATCTGCGCAAGGGAAGCCTATAAACTATATATGATGCATGTAAAAAATTAACTGCGCATGGCTTTACAGGTTCGTGAATCCCTGCTATTCAGTCGTGGACGTCGTGGTAAATAAATTATACTTTTTTTAAAAACTTTTTCCCATTGAAAAAATATTTCTTTCGAACAACGTACTCATCTATTATCCAATATCCATGAGGCGTGTATGTTGTAAATGTCATTCGAATCCCGTCCAAGAATTTTAAAAGAAAAACTATTCTTAATGCTTTTGCGTACTTAGTATGTACGTATGTAGGAATTCGGAGCATATATACCCAGGTATTTTTGCCTGCCTTTATATCTGTTTCTGATATTTGTACATCTTGTGGGTTTATGAAACCGTAACATAACAGCTTCCCACTGCATTGCTAATGCATAATGCAGTTTATCGACAAGAATATATCCAAAGGTGCCAAATCTGCAATTTTGAAACCGCCATCAATTTTTTTAGAACATCTTGGTCTTGTGGTGAGTCACTTTTGTCACCTCTCATCACTCTAACTTGACTATGATAAATACGCATGTCATTCACAGGAGCATGACACTTACTTAAGTTTTTCAGTTGAAGAGGTGCATATCAAGGCAATTGCATTTTTGTTGTGACGCATTCCATGCTTTTAGTTTCCAACTGCTAATCCAAGTGTTGGCAAACAAGGCATTTTCATTTCCGGTACATATGAATATGTATAGTGACTTAAATATCTTTAAACAATTTTTCTCAGAATTACCGACTGCATGAAATGGAACGCACAGATGATGCGCCCAGATAAAAGTAATCTTACCATGAAACTGCCAGTAACACAAGCCCATATGCTTTAAACAGTATGAAACTCGATTTATTACCCACAGTGTAGATAACTGGATATGATGATAACCAAGCCTGAAAAGCCGAACAAAATCTGTAATAAATCTCTGTAATGGTATATCTAGAGAATGAAAGAAAATTTATTTTTCTAATTTTGCATGTGAAAGCTCTGATCATACTATACAGATTTTTCTTAAAAGAAACGAGTATTATTGGCTTGCCCTACTTTAAATTGGCAAAATAATTAAACATCATAAAATGGCAATAAACATACTGCGTGAGCGTATACTTATGTATAATTGTAAATTTTTTATGATTGGTTTTCCGCGTCCATCCTTATAGTATGTAACCCTGAGAAAGTTTCACTGTCGAAAGTTAGTGGCCAGACATGTTATAGATGCCTTGTTTTAAGCGCTTAGCATATAAGCCAACCAGTACACAATATTAAAACTAATAAACAAAAGAGGAAACAAGATTCTTGCTATAACATCAATTTTCTTTGAAGTTGAAGGGTATCTTCGAGATAGCCAGCCAGAAGATACTGGATCGTGGCCAAGTTCTTCGTGGCTTTTTGCTTTTGTACGTTTATCAAATCTTGTTGCGTAATTGACCAGTGCGAATTCCAGTAGCGCCGCTAAAAACAGATCACACCAACCAATTTGTGTCAACGTTTCGATGTTGGATCATGTTTCTTATAAAATTTAATTAATACCATGTGTCATGTCGGAAATTGTTCATGTCGAGTAAAAGTTTAGCATTTGTATATTTTCCCATGTGCCCATAATGTGTGCAGTTTATCTTTATAAATTTTTATATTCTAATTCTAATTCAACCATGTAATTTCTGAGCCCCATTTGATTCATTTTAGTTAAACGATCATGTCCAAGATGATATAACTTACACGAAGGGAACTGCATGGTTAGTCTTTGACCAGTAGGACACGTGTAAGACATTTTGCCAAATCCGCACGGAGTCATTTCAAGGAGAGACATGCAAAAGCCGAATGACAAATGTCCTTGTCGAGTTATGCTTCATTAGCAAATATATTCTTCGCTCCTTTACGCCTTATTTGCTTATCAAACAATTAAAATGCTTCTTTATAGTGATCCGCCTATCACTAGCACTTTTTGGTACTTGCAGTTGTAACAAGTATTAGTTGCATGTGCAATGGGCGGTCTGAGAAGCTTTTAATGAAGATGAACATGGTATTTAACGTGACGAATTTTCATCAGATTGTTTCTTCTTACAAATGCACGGATACGTGACATGAACTATTTCAATTACACGATACATGATCAATTTTTAGCGTACCAAAAATAAACATCAAGCAAGTTCCGGACCAAACGTCAAGAGCCTTCGTGTAGGACACGGGTGGAAGATTTTTGTTCATGTTTGCTTGCTGTGTAGCCATCGTCAACAAACTGCATTTTATAAACGAATCTCAAATCATAAAGGATCCAACTCAACATATTACACAAAAGACTACAAAGAAAGAAAGAAAGAAAGTTAGGTCATACGTACGTGGTGATTCCCAAGGCTGTTCTAGCAGGCACAGCATTTTCATCCAGCCAAAATGAAACCCAAGACACAATGACAAGCATAATGCAAGGAATATACATTTGAGTCAAATAGAAGGAAAAGTTTCGAATGAGCACAAAGTCCACTCGAATACAAGAATATTTTCCGGTCACCGTTTCTCGATCACAGGTTGACGTTTTGTTGCTCTGCATTGTAAACCTGGGTAAGGATAAATCGGGCAACTGAACTGGATTTTGGTCCCTCCAACGAAATATCAAATCATTAGTTGTCCAGGCATAGCTGGCCATAACAATAGCGCAGCTTTGAGTGTCCATCGGAAACAGTTTCAAGTCCATGGGACAGGCTAATGTTAATGAGATCCTTATGGATATGGACACGAGTCCATCTGGAAAAATTCTTACGTAAACGTTAGGTTTAATGATACTGTGAAATCGGCCCGATTTTTCGTTAATAAAGAAAATGTCTGGTATCCAAATTTTTGAGACATCGGTCAGCGTCAAGTGCTTTATGGAATTGGTGCGATCCAGGTGTGCAAATCGAAGCCGGTCGTCATTCCATTCTTTTCTCAGTGTCAGCTGCACCGAATATTCCATGTTGAAGTCATCAATTTTGCTAACTGCATTTAACGCAAGATTTACAACTACTTGGGTTTCTCCGTTGGTAGAATTACCACCAGTCGGTCTGATATTACTGTCGTAAGTTCCACCCAGTATATCATCCAGAATTTTTTTCTCCCGTTGGCGCTCCTGCACTCTTGCCGCACCAACACCAAGTGCTCTTTGCTGACAGTATGTTGGCACTAAAATTGTTGCGAAAACGCCGCAAAAGATCAGACACTGTAAATGTTTTGACATTATGAGGATTTGTGATGTATGGATATACAGTTTTTTCAATGATGCGAAAAATAGCTTTGTTGGTGTTCCCCTTTTAATCTTTCGTCACCTTTATCTTAAGATAATAATTTAAGGTGGTGGTATTAAAAATTGTTGATAAAATTTTTAAGCCATGTTCTTTGTGACTTAAATCGACGCTACTACTGAAGCTAGGAAAATGTGTATTCTGCTCACTGTTCGAGAAGGCTTGTTCACCTTCCCTGACAGCATCACACTACTACTTGGAAATTCAAAGAAGAATCTGTTTGGCAACATTTTGTATTCATTCAGTCAATTAAAAAACTCTGCGAGGTATCCTCTGGCAGGTTAGTAATGTTAGTATGCTTCGTTCTAATTTCGGATTTTCTTGGATTGGATTGAGGAAATGCATAAGACGGATATATATCATTATGCAAGATGGAAATGCAACATACCTATTATTCAGGAACAGGAAGAAAAAACTATTCCAACAGAACAGATACTTACTGAGCGTAGTTTAGTCAGCTTGTGGTACTGAAACCGAATCTTATTTCACTCCGAATAATGTGCTACTGTTCCATGTTACTTAAGATACTCAATAGGATATTGGCTTATGGTGGGCCTCGAATGTAAATAAAAGTATGCTCATTATCATGACACAATGATCGTTTAGCTGAAAGAAGCAGTTGTTCAGTGTAAAAAGACTACTGCATATAATTCCAACTGTAACGTATCATTACTGGATTTGCGGATGCATATGAAAAGCTGAACTACTATAAATCCTTTCCCATAAACCATTTCCGATACAAGATCATTAACTTCATATGCGATTATATTGGTATACACTGAAAGAAGAGCTCTGTCGCAGTTCTAATACCCGGGGCCGTAAAACTGGGAATGGGCCGAAACCAAAAGCTGTGATAAATTACGGCTTCACTCTCCAATTTTGAGGGATTTTCATTTCTTGCCAAAAACTTGTAGTTGAAAGGAATTCACTCTTCTAAGATGTAATATAAGGAAACCCATGATTCCCACACAATGATATGATTGCACCATGTTACATTATGTGACACTCCAAATTCCGTTTGTATGAATATACGCATACAACCACATTCCACAACTGACTAGGATGACTGGGAGATGAGATGGGTTGCGTACGTAATTACTTTCCTATCTTTATTGCTTTATATGACATATCATCCGCTGCTGAAACTATCCTTTATAATTCGTGCATTTCTGTTCGCAATTCAGTAATACGTTTTATGTTTTATTTAGAAACTGGAGTCAGGGAAGGCTAAACAGGCTTTTATTACTTTGCCGCTGTCTAATGAGTAGCTAATGCGGTTTCTTGTGTGTGACAGTTGACTCATGAAACAAAGGAACATCTCAAGTCATCCAATTAAAAAGGCGATTAACATCTCAATTATACGCATATACATTTAATACAAATCGCGGAAGATACTTTTGTCACTTGCCTTGCTATCTTTATTATCAACAAGGGAATCTGCTTGAAAAGTAGAATTTTTTTCTGATTGCACGTTTTGCCAAGCAATTAGTTCTGCATGTAAAATTCATGTGTACAAAAACCAATATATAAAAGTTTGTTCATAGGTTGTTGGACAGAGAAAAGTCTCCACTTTGTTTCATTAATTACCAGCACAATTGAATAATACATTGATTATATAGAATATACTGAACTGTGTACTCTTTAACGACACGTGGACGACCTTGTTTTGGTGTTCTCGTTAGTGCCTTTTATGGCTTCATGCACCGATTGCGATTATAGTGCGTTTTAAACTTATTATTTAAACAGCATGAGTTTCTTGAGTTGTCACAAAGAGTTGAAAAGTTAAAATAACAACACAATTTGACACACTAACTAAAAAGTAGTAAAATGTAAAATCAAAGATATTGCTCCGTCAATCAAAGTCGAAAGCTGGTTGGCACCGACCACTGACAGCCCTGTACGTGCCGGGGCTACATCTTGTTCGAGGCACTGCGATACTACGACCTCTTGATCTAATACATCGTGGTAACCTTTTCCCCACCTCGAATCCCACGGCATACCCTATTTTGCAAACTGACGTTGCTCCCACCTCCACACATGTTCCGTTTAGGAGTACCAAACCTTTATCTGGTTCCAGACTTGAAGATATAGATGTGTTATTGTAGCACGGATTCGGCTTACAAATTGGCGTCCCTTCTACAGTTATATCTGCCCACTTCCCACTCTTACAGGGTCCCTAAACAAAAGGAAAAGTAGCTTTTGCTAAACTTTTAAAATACTTACAGATAAGAAGTTCTAAAATTTACCTGTTGGAAGATTAGAAAGCATTCGTTGGCTTTTTGGTGATATAGAAGCATTCTACTGAATCTGATCCCATCCCGATCACAATCACACTCTCCGATGTTTGAATTCGCTTTAACAGGATATAACTTCATATTTTTACCACAAGGACCTGTCGATTCCTTTTGATAGCATTCATTTGTTTCGGGAAAAAACAACAGGGCTGAGGAAGATCCGTTAGTTTGAGGACATTGTTCTACAATGTGCTTTAAGAATATTAAAATTGTTGGAAAATACAAAAGATCTCCTATGCTATACCACATGGTAAATTGTTGATTCCTTATGAAAGTATGAGGCTTCCTGATTTAATGTTAGTTCAATATCGCGTTTTAATGTTGTGACCACATTTATGTCACGAGATGCGCAAGTCATATAAAGTGTAACATGAAGATGATCATGGAAAAAATTAAGAGAGGTTCGACTGTAGCTTTGCCGTCAAATGAATGAAATGTAACATAACATGAACGTCTCTTTTACGTAATGTTATGCATAACATTTCTAAGAACATTTAAGTAGATAGATTATTTATTAATTCTCAAGTACATGAACATTTGCAAATAAAGTCAGCATACATACTTATTTTCAACAAAATCATAGTACATTTATTTCAGTAATCAAAATCATCTAGATCGATTGGAGCTACACATTTCAAATTATGAGCACGGAAAGTGCCCGGTGGGCATTTAACTAACGGTACCCCTATTGCTTTCCCAATATTTTGTATACAAGCAGGTTTTCGTTTGTTCCACTCGAACCCAACTATTGTGTTTAAAGGACACGTTGCCCCCTTTGTACCCAACCTCAACACATTGACCATCTAACAGCACCAAATCTTTACCAGAAGTTATGTTAGCACATGGGTTTTCTACACAAATTGGCATGAGTTGAGATGTGACATCTACCAATTGACCTTGAGGACAGAACCCCTAGATTAAAAGAAATACATTCATTTTCCACAATTAGACAAATGAATATGCCTATAATAATCTGATTTATGGGTTCACAACGTGTGAAATTAATTGAAGATTCACTCGCCTGTGAAAATATAGCGTAACATTCCTTTGAAGTTGTATCTGGCACAAGAATTCGATTGCTTGGTTTGCAACCGCATTCTCCATAAATACTGTGTGTAAGATAAAAGATCATATTTTTGCCACATGTTCCCCTCCACTGCAATCGTTGACACTTGCTTGACTCTTCGTTATATCTGTATTCCATGATGTTTGGCACGTCACGTAATTCAGGGCAATATCTTTTGCTGAAATCCATGAGATATAGAAACAAGTGTATACATCAGTTAGTATAGGCATACATAAATATATTTTCATGAATTATTACGCATTTTTGTTTATGTGTTTTGAGTTTTGAGGAAGTTGTGCAGACACACACAAATGTTTATTTTTCATGTTGAAAGTAAGTTGAAACATGTAAAACTCACAGTAACATAATATCATCTGCATTTAAAGAGCCTGTTGATGCTTCGCTTGTCGTTGATACATTATCTACATGATGATAGGAAGAAGTTACAGTGCTGGCTATTTCTGTCACAGTCGTCGGAGCAATATCGGTGTCTTGTGGGTTTCCCCACGAGAAGGGATTTCTAAAGATCTGTTTAGCGAAATTCTGTACGTTTTCTCGAATAGTTGCACCCTCACTTACGTTACAGACGAAGATGAATGTAATCATAAAGATGACTAAATTGCAAAACAGTTTCATTTTTATGTCTTATTAAAACAAGCATGCCACAATAAACTACGTACTTTCTTCAAGACATGAATCGCAACTGATATATTTCCTTCTATCAACTCAAGCTAAACTCATTCATCCTTGATTGTTAGATGTCTAAGCATTTCAGAGTTAACATATTATCTTGATTCATTCCAAGAAATTTTTTGCAAACAAAATTTCCATGAATGCCTGAAGGCAAACTCATCTTAAATTATGATTAGTGGGCATAAGTTTAAACTGAACGGAGTTACTGTACTTGTATGAAATTACTACAATACAAAATAAGTATTATACATAATAAAACCAGGTAAATTTTGCAAAGGTACGAAATAAGTATAGAGTATTGATACACATGAGAAAAATTTACATGTAAATACAACCCCAACATGCAGTAAAAACCGTAGGTAGTTATTAGATTGAAACTTGTCATTCCATTAGTAACAAATGATCATATTCAGGGACTTGATGTACCCTAGATATCAATCAATCTTGATGTGAATATACTTGCTAGTACGTTCGTTCGTACATTCATCATCTATCATACATACTACCCAAGTCCAAACACATCCAACCAAGCAGACAATGATTGATTATCAACTTCACCAGCAAGATGCTGTAATCAATAGTGTTATAAGTCTGCAAAATTTTCGTACATATAAGATTGAGAACATACTTTTTGGCATTGACACACTATACTTATTGTTATTACAGACTCCCCATTCTTACCTGACGGTACCTGGCTGGAGGACGAAAATGAATACTTATGGAAACAGGTACCGATAATAGGGTATTCATCTAACGTCATTCTTGCAGTTTCGTAGAGTTCTAATATTTAAAGCAATTACAAGTCCGAAGCGTTGTTCACTTATGTCATGACGCATTCTTCGTTCTATGAAAAATTTGCCTTGAGAATCTTTACATATAATCATTGCAAAAGTCGAGGAGTTTGGTTAGAGCTAGTACATAAATATTTAAAGTTTTCGGGTTATGTGATTTTGAATATGTAAGTAACCAATAATTGGTAACAGGTAAAAGGGTCAATATGACATATATGTATGGGTTGTCTGTTTACGTCAAAAGAGGTGTGTAAGAAACCTGGGAAAAGCATGACGTGTTGTACAATACCCGATAACATAAGCAGCAAGGTAATAATCAAGTTTCACCCTACAATCATGAAAAGTGCACACACAATGGAAGACAAAGTCAAGCGATGTTTGCATTTCTTCTGTTTGTTTTTCTTTCTACTTCCAAACTCTGTTATTATGGTGCTCCGGTGCGGTGTTTCCCGTTTACTCTCACTCCACAGCAGCATAAAGAGTACTTCCAAAAATATGCATGCACCTTAACGAATGAGTGACATGGGATATACAACGTTTAACACAAGGCATTAGAGTGTCCAACTACACACAAGCTGCTTGTCTAACATTTAATCAAATCAATGAAACTTATCGATTTTCTTAAATGAAGCATACCATGCTTTTCCCCTTCATGAGTCAGTGTGCTTTTGCATTGGCGAGACATACATATAATATGGTGAATCCAACCAAACTAAAAACTTTTAGAGGAATTCCCCGTTCTTTTGTGTTGTGATGATTGCTTCACAATTTAAACCGCAATTATAATGCAGTAAACCTGCATCCAAATACAAAACTATTCATTCTTTTCTCAATTTATGCTACAGAATAAGAAGTAGAATGGAATTGGAAGGAAAACAAGTTCGCATTGGTGTAATCGGAGCACCTTGCATTGGAAAGGTAAAGTTGTTTAGCTGCTTTCACTTTTGCAGATCCACCTCAGATCTGATTTTAGTGCCTTTGTGATGAGATAAACAACCCTAAAGCCTTAAAACACATATGTTTAATTTAATTTTCTTAGTCATGCGTTGTCAAAAGATTTGTTGAAAACTCATTTCATGGAAGTCAGTACAATCCGACACCGGGAGTCGACTTTTACTCAAGAAGAATGAGTGTTAAGCCACTGGGAACTGTTACACTCATAATCATTGATATTGCCGGGAGTGCTATCAGTTCCAAAATGTTGCCCATTTATCTTCATGGAATAGATGTAAGTGCCCTAAAACATTATATGCATAATAATAAACTATAAAATAAAACAAGTTTCCAGAGATGTACTAATTTGCCCCTTTCAGGTCTTTCTCTTCACTTATGACATGACCAACACGGCATCATTGAACGAGCTTCGAAAATGGGTAACAGTTGTGTATGGGTTAGCAGAGGAGAAGCATTTGGAACCATCCGTTGCGCTGGTGGGTTCCAAAGGGGATTTAGAACATTTAAGAACCGTCCGCCTTGATGCTCATACTCGGTTTGCTCAAGAATTTAATATTCAACTTTCCTTCCTTGTATCTGCAAAATCTGGAGAATCTGTAAGTTTTCAAAAATTTTATTTTTTAAATCCTGAATTTCGATTCATCAAGTTTCCGTTAGCCGTTATGTTTGATAAGCATTTTATTTTATTTTTAAGGTTCAGACGTGCTTCACAAAATGTGCAATTTATCATTTGAGTCCAGAAGCAAAGCAACGAGTTCGGGAACATGCAATGCTTCCGATGGCTATTCCCAAACGTCAATCTCTACCTGCTCAAAATCACCCAATGGCCATTCCTCAACCACCTGGAACGTCAGCAGGGATTTTAAATCCAACTACAACCTCAGCAGCAATGGCTGATCCGAATTCTACTGTTTGCTCTGTACAATGATATGCTATTAAACTTTCACCCAACGGACATCGATCATCGAAACGAACATATTTGTTGGAGGTGCTTATATTTTTTAATATGTATACGCTTGAAGTTACTAATAATGTACGAGCAATGATTGCACTCACCTGTAGAATTAAGGAATTTTAAAGAATAAAAGCCATAGCATCTCCACAACCATTTTTCTATGAATTTCATTTCGAACCTTTTCAAGTGCATTCATATATATGTGCTGCGCATTTATGGCATACACAACTTTCAGACGCATTCCATTTTATCATACCGCCAATAGCAGTAAAACAAGTAAACCTACATAATTCATCAAGCGTTTATAAGTTATAAATTATAACCAAATTTGTCACACCATTAGCAAACACCTCAAAGAACAATACACTAGTTCATTTCTTTACATAAGTTTCGGCCATCTAAAAGCGGAGATCAGGTCTCCCCAGTTGAAAATATGGGAGAACAGCGCCGCGGTAAACCGTAGACTAGACCACACACATGTGTTGTTGTTAGTATTTGTACAGTACAAACAATGTAAGTACACATACTTACACTGTCATTTGAAATGATTTCAAAGAAGTGTATGAAGTTTACAAATACCTGAAGTTGCTTCAAGAATTTCGAAATTCCGTCACAGCTGTACCAACGCAAACAGAATAATTTATTGGCAAAAAATATCTGAAAAGAAATAAAGACAAAGACACGCTGTTTCTAAATTTATTAGATGTTCTCTGTGTGTGTTTTTAGTGCTATGCCATGTCAAAGTCTATTGTGAAAGAAATTCAAGACTGCAGGTAGTAATACATATTCTGGCATGATGATAGATTAACGAAACTTGTCACCTTCAAATTAACTGATTTGTACGCAGTACCATATACCATGTATGTTAAATGTATGAACTTTTTATAGGGTCAGTTCTGTGTTGAATAACGACAGAAAACAGTATGGAAAAAAGTATTTGTTTGATGGCAAGGATGAAACTTGTTGGAACTCTGATGGAGTAAGTACACTACAACAAAATATATATATATTTTAGTCGTGCTTTCTTAAAAATGCCGTTGTCAATCCATTTTAGGGCTCTCCTCAGTGGATAGAATTCTCATTCCCAGAACCCAAATCAGTTGAACAACTTTTGATCCAGTTCCAAGGTGGGTTTGCTGCTAAATCTTGTGTACTGCAGACTATTTCTGATTCAAAGGAACAAACTACTAGTTTTCAGTTCTTTCCTAAAGATTCCAATACAAGCCAAACGTTTGCTGTATCAAATTTATTGCCTTGTAACAAATTTAAATTAACATTTGAATCTAGTTTTGATTTTTATGGTCGGATTATAATATATAATGTGGACATAATAGGAAGTTAATTAATAAAAAGTAAATAAATTATATGGACTTGCACTACCACTTTTATAAAATAGTTTAACATGATTAATATACGCAGTGTTTGAAAACACATGTAATGGTTAACACTGGAGTTCAACGCTAAATCTCCACACTGGTGCCATTTTTGTGTGTGACGTTATCTAAAGTTTGGACGATTGTGACAGCACTAGGACGATTTTCAGGCATTTCCTTGTCCAATGCTTGGTTTAACATGGCATCCTAACGATTAAACAAATTATTGAACTTTCCATTCCCGATAAAAAACAAGTACAAGTTTGTGGAAAAAATAGTCTAATACCAAAACAGACTCTCCAGTATCAGTCTTCCGCGATTGAATTAAGTCTATTAACTCATTGATTGTATACACGGTGTTCGCAATTTCTATAACTGTAACTGCTGCTGAGTATACGTCACTCTAATATTGGAAGTAAAAGGTAAACTTTTAGTATCTTGATGATTGAACTCGTTAATGTTAATTACATGACTGCATTATACCATATAAAATAAAAAATTTCAATAATTAATACCTTCATCGTCATTGGGCATTCCGATATAGGTACTGCATATGGAACAGTACCACCTCGATGTTTGCAAGAAATGCCAACAAAAGCTAATCCAAAATCAATTATCTTCAGCTGAGTACATGTGGCATCCTTCCACAAAACATTCTTCGGCTTTAGAAAACAAATCAAATTAGTAATTCAGCCAGATTTACAAAAGTGAACTTTATACGTTTGCTGACGTTACCTTGATATCTAAATGAAGCACATTTTTGCTGTGAATGTACGCTAGGCCATCAAATAACTGCCGAGCAATAGAGACAACTCTCGACCTGTCTAATTTTTTAATTCCGTTTTTATAATTTTCTTCCTTCCACTCATGCAGATTGAGGTGGCAAAATTCTAATTGTATGTAAAATTTTAAAGGCCCGGTAGACACTTCTTCTTCATCATCAGAACTAGATTGGCCCTCAAAGACGGTATCACCCGCATCAGGATCTGCCTCGATTTCCAGCCAATAATCGTGGAGGTCAATAATATTATCATGGCCACGAAGCATTTTCAATATCTTTGACTCAGTAATCGCCATTCTAACTTCTTTCATTGAATTGGCAGAAACAGCGATCTTCTTAACTGCATATTCACTACGAGAGGAATCACAATTTCTTCTAACGTGTGATACTTCTCCATATCCACCGCTGCCAATGTCAGAAATCCACTCAAATTTAGATCTGAACTTGGATCTAGAACGCAGGGTTTGAAATATATCTGGAACAGATCTGTAAAGTAAATTAAATCAAATCATACAAATATTGATACTTTACACTTGTTTGCAACATTCAGCATTAAGCAAAACCCTAAGATTCTAGTAAAAACCACAGACATGAATAGCAAATTTGCAGTTTCATTCATGCGCACATTCAATTTCAGCCCTGAAGCTCACCACAGAATGAGGAATGAAAATTCACCGGAATGAATGTCCTTGAAGCAGCTCACTACCTCTACAAAGTTGAAGGAGAATTGACTGTCGTGTATTTTCCGGAAGGTCTTCAAACATGACATTTACACCTGCATCGCGTAACGCAACCTCCGCATCTACAATATTGAGAGTATGTCATTAGAACATTCAAATCTTTCAAGATACGTTAGGGTGGATCATTAATCTGATTGTGACCATATAAACATATATAATCTTTTTGTGCTTACAATCCCTAGCGATACGAGCACATTCGCCTGTAAGGTTCAGTCTAGTGGGAGCCGGAGCCTCAATTTCATCGTCACCATCATCTTCATCCTCATCATGTTGGCTACCATCGTGTTGCGTCCGACTTTGCCATCCTGGTAACCCACCACCATGTTGTATAATCACTGGCTTACATCGCTTTGCCTTCTGAAACTCCTGCTCCAGCAAGAGCCAAACTATAAACCCGACTTCACATTGCGATACATCAGTGGGACTATCCGAAACTCGTCTCGGATCTTGAATACTTCCTCCGACTCCTACAAAAGAAGTCAAACAAGAGAACACCAATGCATTTAGTCTTTCTTCATTCTTCATACTTCTAAAAAATAAATTTTCCACACCATTTTAAGTTCTACAAATATGTGTTGTAGTTTATAGTTTAATTTCTACGCAAATTGTACCACATACGGGATAAATACGGTTAAATGGTATTACCGAAATCAAAGTCCTTTATAGTTTCTAAAGGCATAATCACAGAGCTCTCGTTTTTCGTGTGATTGCAGATAAAAAGTTGCAACAATCAGCCAGATCGTTAATCGTGTCAACCATCAATTGGGGTTTCGTGGTGGTGTTGTCGATCAGTAATTAAAACTAGTGATTTTAAATCACAGATTAGTGAATCAATTAAATAGTGAAAGTAATTTTTACTTCAATTTTAAGGTTTTTCTTCGCCCTGTCCAAATCTTTTGTTGCTCCTCTTATGACGAAATGACAACAGGCATTACTTCGCGGATACTTTTCTCTTTCTTATGTCGCCCCAGAACTTAATGTACTGGGCTTGATAGATGCATTTCATGAACTTTTAATTATCGCTAAACAATTTATAAATGATCCGATATATAATAATTAAGATAATTATAGATGGACTTATAGTCAAGTTATAAGATTGAATGCACATCGAATTCGAGATGCTTTTATTCGATTAAAATTTGTTAACTTCACTTTCACTTGTTTTCCAAACCAAACAATCGGGTTAATTCATTGAAAATAAAATGTTGTTCTACTACATAACAACTTGCATGCCTAAACTTCACATAATACATTATCCTCAAATAAAGATAATTAACGTTCACTAAATAATGTCATAAAACATACAAAAATCAGCGTAACAAATTCAGTCGAATTCATTCGATGCTCTTAAAGTAAGAATTTAGTTCTATTTGGATAGATTCAATAACAATACAGAAGTAAAAATATTCGCTATCGACGAGTCGCGTACGTTGGATAGCAATTTCCTCCATTCGATACCCTACTTGACACTACTGGGACTGGAACAACATTTGTAGTAACAGAATTCGGACGGGGTTTAAATACTTGGCGTAGCCTGGCCATGGCGTGGGAGGCTTCTTGTGCTGGAATCAATGGCATTTCCCATCCTTCCTGGATTTGAAAGCCAAAGCCATTTAGCGCCCGTATCTGTGCACTGAAAGACAAGATATGCCAATAAAATTAGTACTAAAAACTGCTTCGCAATTTGCAAAATTCTCTTGTGACAAATTATTAAATTGCGGATGATTACCAATTAGGCAGGTAAGTCACAATTTCCATGTTACGCAATACGCTAACAGCGGTGGGGTAGATAGAAATGGAAGGGAAAAACTTTGTCATGAACTCCTGCAGCAGGACCAAGTAATCATCACTTTTCCCCGGTCTCATGTTGATGCAGTGCATTAGCTCCTTTTCTACAACGATCTACAAACAAACATCAAACAACCAAGTAGAATTATATCTTATCTAATATATCAAGCAAATGCATAGTAAAAAAAATCAATTTATACCAGTCGAACTACGTAAGCTCCATCTCGTAATCCATCCGGATGCTCTGGAATGGGCATCAGTCTAGATTTATCGACTGGTGCTTTTGAGATCTTCACTTTAGCTAGGGCTGGCGATCCTGTCTGAAGACTTTTTGGTATTTGGTACTGCATAGAAACCCCATTGGTATTCAATGTCACGTTTGAAGGTACACCATTCTTTGACTTGTCCATCACAACAGTTGTGACGGTGGCTGTATTTGTAGTGTTCGTTTTTCCTGTTGTCGTATAGTTCGCAAAAGTTTCATTTGCTTCAACTTTCGTCCACTTATCACAAGTCACTTGAACAAGAGGAGAACTCAACGCCACATTTATTGACTGTTTAGGCAACAAGGATTTTGGCTTTGGTGGCGGCCAGCATTTTTCTGTGAAGGAAGTCCTTCGAGGAAAATATCCTTGCAAATCAGTTAACGTAACTATCAGAAGGGTTGATCCAGATATTAAGTCTTTGCGAACGCCTTGAACTTTGCAACATACTTTGAGATATGCCAATGGCCATCCTGTAAGAGGCTACATAAAATATATAACATGTATGTTTTACCAACTTTGTTAATACTTGTAACATTTCGTAATACATAGTTTTATCAAATAATGTGTAATGTTCACACCTTGGCCTTTTCCTTAAGAATATCAGTCTGTCCCTCGAAATAAAACAAAGGGACTCCTTTCTCCTCTGAGCTAATTACAGTATACGGTATCATTGAATCTGAATTCACTCGAACGAATCCACAATGCTTAAATTGAGTGTCTAAGTTCTTTCCCCCACTATGCAAGACACTGTATGCGAAATACAGGTAATCATAGAACGTCCGAAGGTCCTTCAAACTGACAGCCATATCAAGGGTCGAAAAAGGCTCAGGTCCAAAGAAACCATCACAGTGCCACGAGTTGACGTAAGTAAGAAGTTTCGCTTCCGCTGGCGTAAGCTATATACATACATACGTAGAAAATACGAATTAGTTACTATTATAAAACTGATTCGAAACTCCATTGTAAGTATACGAAAAGTAATACAGCTACTTACGTAATAACTTGTCAGCTTAGCAGTGTCATACAATTCGCAGGGTAATACATTCAGTAAATCACCAATCACAGATATTTCAGCCATCCTGATGGCCACATATTCCACTTCATTTCTGAACACACAAGGTACGCTCTTTTCATCTCCAAACGTTTCCCATGTAAATCGCCCGACGGCACTGGAACGGTCGATTCTAATCGCAATATTTAGTTAACATTTAGTTTTATAAAAACCCAGCAAGAAATAAAATGTCAGATTTACAATGATATAAATAATGCTCATACCCTGAATGCTCGAGGTTGGGAATATGCTGACCGAAAATAGGGGCGATCCCACCAGAAGCACTATTTTGAGGAATTCCTATCTGATTGTTCGGTTTTGAAACTAATTTCCTCGCCCATTCCGCGAGCTCCTTATCCTCCTCTTGATTACTTGTCTTTTCTTGCTTCACCTTCCCCGGATTACTCATTGTTATGAAGTACACAAATTACAGTATAAATAAAAACAAAACATTGGAAACTACAGAGCTATTTAGTTGGAACTGTAACGCACATTTTGTCACTCTCTCAGAATACTGAAAAGTGTTCATAGTCAATAGTTTTGAAGGACAATTGCTTCCTTCCTCTGTGTCCCTCTCCTAACTGAGATTCCGGATTACAGTAGTCGGAAAAAGTTCACCTTATGGTAGTACAATACATACTTAGCCAACTAGTGATTAGCAAAGATGAAAACTTGGATATTGTACAATGTCGATACTGCGGGTTCAATCAGTCCAGCATTCAATCCAATTATGCTCAAAGTTAAAAGGCGAGTTCACTTCTTTTTCAGCAGTAGCGTGACTTCAAACTGTTCATCCGCACTCCACAACTAGTCCTTAGGAGTATTAAGACACTAACAGATTGCTAATCACCCACTTCATTCGATGAACTGATGATGACGATCTACATATTTGACTCATTCCATGTCCAGTTGGTAGTTAATACAAAATTAAAGGTGGAAGTATGGCGCGATTATCTTGACTGTCGGGAATGCTTATTTGCGTTTCTGGTTTACCCTCCAACAGCTAATTCGGGAGTATTACGACATTTCATTTTCTTTGCCCGCACTTGTCACAGGCACTTTGTATTCACAACCTAGGTTAGTCAAAGTCAAAGAAAAATACACATGATCATTTAGATGACTAAAAAAAGAATGGATAGATAGATGCTCGGCATTACTCAAAAAGAATTTTGTAAAAAACTACCAACACACCTTCCTCGATTTCATTTCCGAACGCTCAGCACTGTCACTTACTACTTGGTTGGGCACGAAACCAGTTTCAATCACGAAGAGTTTTGATTTTGTATACATGTAAATTAATGTACACTCAAGTTACTCTTCGACAGCGAAAACATTGTTGGGTACAAACTCTCGACATGAAAATGTACAACGGGGGTAAGCTACACAACAGAAGAATTTGGTAGAAAAAAATATCAGTTCAGGATACTACCACTTGTGGCGGGAGTGGCGTTCGGCATAATGCGCATATGCTCGATATGTAAATCATTGGGTTATTCTCAATCTCAACATGCACCGGGTAATTTAACTGCTCAAGTTTAAGATTAAATGTAGGTTATCTGTGATTAATATTGATTGCCTTATCAGCTTGTTTTTCATAATCAAGATAAGGAAATGAGTCACTTCTATGTGTTCTTAGCTAATTGATTTGCGTACTCAATCCTCTGTAACTATTTGACAGCAAATTAATTTGCATTTGCCGCCTTTTCTTCAATATATCTGGATAGAGCGAGCATAAACTACATCTGGGGTAATAAGAGATTTTTAAGAGAACTGATGGCTTAGGGCTGCAAGTCCTCAAAATTGAATAAACGTGCACGTGCTGCTTTTTCATTTCACACCCAAGATTTAAATTTGGCTCATAATTTCCAACATTTTAATTCATTAGTCATGCTGCACCGCATGGGTGACAAAAAATCAACTTCATTCTCATTGGACAACTGAAGTTCGACGCTGTCAGATGTCAGAAAATGGTCCGAGTTCAAAAAATGATCTGATCTGAAAATATTAATTATGCTCAATTTAAATTCCAAATCATAATTTGATTCTGTGATTCTTTTGTTATCTGCGGAATGTCGAATGTATTTTTAACTTGTAGAGATTGATGTTGGAATTTAAAATTGAATGATCACCCTCACCGAGACCTAGCTAGTTGGTTCAAGAAGAGGCGATGGTAGCTCCATGATGCAGGGGGCAGAGGTCTTTACTAAAACCAATTCTAACAGATGTTTCCTTAAATTATCCCTTGGAAATTAAATCGGCTGCATTTTAAAACAAAATTGTAGTTTGTTTTTGGTTAAATCTGCAACGAATCCCTAGCATTGCAGACAATATGAAATCTAACATCTGTTCTCCTCGTCATTCGCGGTTAACATTCAAAGGTGTCCGCAAAACTATGATTTCAAATATTGCACTGCAATGTTTTTTAAATTGCGTTTCTACATTTGTTCAGCTACTTTTTTCACTCGACCGTTGATGGGAACACAGGTGTATTGCCCATGACTGGTAAAAACTATGGAGTAGCAGTAGCGCAGTTTCAAGAAGAGTACGGAACTAAAGCAAGCATTTTAGTTTAATTTAATTTATAATTGTAAATTGTGTCGCCAAATCGAGTTCAACTCAGGATGGAAGGTGTGCATTAAAGGGGTGGTCCGTTGTCCTGAAGTAGATTACAAGCACATGCGTAGTTTATATATATGACATCGATGCCTGCGGCCAATTCTCAGTTCTAACAACAATAATTTTTATAGAAATAAATAAATTATATCAAATTTGCTCGGTTTTATACTGAACACCGGGGGTGTATTAATATGGCCAATCAATTATATGAAGTTGTCTTAAGTGGTCTGTATTAATTGCCTAAACACTTGTTTTCCAATAAAATTTTAAAAGCGGAGTCATTACGAAAGGTTGACTTCAAAGCATATTTTTGACATCAATCAAGAGTTCGCGTAGGTCAGTTCGAAGTTCAACCGCAAATATGGCCAAAATTTTAATTAGCTTTTAAGGTGAAGGGTAGGATCAGAATCTATATCATATTCAAGCATAAGGTTTAAGGTATTTTTACGGCCCTAAGGGAACCTCCCCCAATTACACTGTATTTCAAATAGTTACGTTGAAATGACACGATCTTCGATGCGACCTGCGATTAGTTTTGCCCAATTTCTCGCAGCTACCGACCGGTTAACAAAACTTGTGAAGTGTTACGATGCCCCCAATCTATTTTTCTTTCAGTCACCAGGATTAATATATAATCCAATTGACAGATTCATTGAAATTGATTCATTTTGTCCATCGGTGGAGATGAAGATTGAAAATACATTTAAAAAACGGGCTACTCTTTCCCAATCTTACCAATGAATATCCTTCAAATTCTTTTATTAACTGAAATGATCTGATATGATGATTTGATGATAGGACTTTATATCCGTATATGAGACGTAGTTTACATGAAAATAATGACTCGAGGGATATGAATTCAACGATTTTTAACATTTTCAAATTCATGTTTTAATTTTTCATTTACGCAGAATGAAGTCAGATGGAGCTCGAAAACTTCCTTCTAAAGCAGTTGAAACATGAATATCAGATTTGATCAATATATTCTTTATTACAAACATTCTTTTCTTTGATAACACATTATAATCGCTAGTATTATAACAGTATAATTAGTACATAAAGCATAAAATTAATGTATACCCTTTTACTGTTCAATTTCCGTACAAAGTAAATCATGTAGCCGTTGAATTTTCATTCGAGCATTTATTTACTATGATTTATCGTTACTGACTGAAGCATGTTTAAAGCTGCTAACTGTTATTTGCTTCTATTTAATGTCTGTATATGGAGATACAGCTAAACTGCGCAGGCTATCATGTTTTATTCGTCAATCACGAAAGTAAAAATCAGATCAGTTCTATACCAATCAGTCCATTACCAGTTGAAAAATAGAATATATTTAAAGCATTGTCAAATTAATTTGGCGATGAACATGAAACTCATATGACTGAATATTTGTAGACATAATTAAAATTATTTTATAAAACATGTAAATGCGTTGATGTAAATTAAAAACTGTTACATATAAAAACTACAAAGAACATACATACAACTATATCAAAAGTAAATGCAAGAACAAAAGACGGGAAACCTTTTTTTTAAAACTCACGAATACTGCATGCCGGAGGTCTGGTATGAAAACTATGATGGGTATTTTAAATGTTTGTCTAGTCTACTGATTATGTAGCCTTCGTACAAAGTTTATAATTTATGTTTTCAGACATTTTTGTGTTGTATTACGGTTATATGGATACAGCGAACAACGCAGTCCAAAGGATTTGAGCCTACTGCCTGAGAAAGTGATCAAAGAAGATCACTTTACCATATATATATATACCTTTCGCGAATTGCCAGTTCGTTAACAATCAGACAAGCATCAGGGGCTTTAATCAAACCCTGGAAAACTGAAATGCATAACTTGTGTATTAATGCATGACAATTAACAATATTGCTGTAGAAAAACGTAAAACCTATATCATTTAATAATGTATTTTATTGGGTGGTTAGTTTTGAAAAGTACCATTGTTTAAACGCTATTATTTCCAACATTTTTTTCTTTATTCGTTGGAAAGCATAGCTAGCAGTGCTTCAATTCATTTATTAAAAACGATTTCACGTGTTAAATTAAAACATCTAAACACCCTACTATGCGTTTTCTCAATACTGGAGCAAATGATTGTAAAACTTGTAGTTAAAACCTTCATGGGTTGACTGATGGCTGATCGCACCGTGTCCATACCAAATTCACATGCTGAGGATATTAATATAATCAACTTTCATTCACATTGCATTGCATGGTTCGTCGAGGCTTAAACTATTATTATTCCAACAAAAGAATTCTTACTGTTCTTAATTGTTATACTAATATCAGGTTAGTCTCGATTTCGTACGAGTTGTCACACGAGCTTGACGATAATATAAAACTTCTACAATGTAAATAACAGGAACAAGCTAAAAAGTATTAGGTAGCATTCAGTCGTGTTTTCTTGGCCAGGTAAGGTTTGTATTGAAGAGTAGTACAGCATAGATATTTTATCAATTGATTGCCATCATGGGTTTCATGATGAACAGTAATGTCTCCTTTTATTTCACATTTTTCCTTCCGGAGCAGTACCCCAAAATCGCATGAAGGAAGAGGTCAAATAAGCAGATCGAAGATAATGCTGCTGTATGAAACACCTGTATTATAATGAAACTGAAACCACTTCTCCTCATTCTGCGTTTAATATTCCACAGTTCATCTACTATTAGTATTTGCATTAATATTGTTATTAGTAATGTATTTGGGACGTATTTTCTCAAAACGGAATTGTTGAGGGACGAACGCACTCCCAGCCGAAGGAAGTGCTCGCTTTTTGATTGAGTTAAAGTTTTTCTTCGCAAACATATAAAAATCTTGTTCCATCTGCCACACTTTTGATTTGTGAATATTTTTCAGTGTTTCTTTAGACGGTGGTTGCTTTCCATAGGTTTTGCGGAGATGGGACTTGCCCTCTGTAAATCAGAGAAAAAGAACATGTTTCGATATTTAAATTTGCAGTTGTAATACTTTCTCCAAGAATAATTATAGTTCGTTTGGTGGTAGGTAGGTTGTGGGTGCAGGCTAACGTACATAACAACATAACATGAACATAATTTGAAATAAAAAAGCAAAATAACACCTTTCAAGCTACTGCTGGCTTTAATGCTTGAATGCTTCTAATACTCGGAGGAATTATGAAGATACCATCTTAATATTCGTTGCTGGAAAGAAAATTGTCGTCATCAATTTTATGGAAATGCTCAAGCTCACTCAATAATTATTTTTCTTCAATCGACAACAATTCTTTGTTACAAAAAGTTGAAAGGAAAACAATTTCACCTACATACATACATGAAAGAAAGCAAAAAAGGAACGTTAAAAGTGGGCTCGAGTGAACCACCCGCACTGCATGAAAGCCCACTTAATTACCATCATTATGTGGTAAATCGGTTCAGATTCTTTGAAACAGGAACAAGACAGTTGAACTCTATGATTTTAAAGCTAATTACGAAACTCGGAATTTTTAGAGCAACGTCCTGACCCAGATACATAGTCGACAACGTGTCTGACGCCAAAAAGCGTTAATTTAAACATAATATCCATCCATACAACAACGCTTATACTAATTTGCATTTCAATTATAAGAAAATGGTGTGCACAAGTAGGTAATCCTTGTTGTTATACAATAATTTACCTGAATTAAATAACTGTAAGGCACCACGGAAGAATCGGGGGAGGGAGGCTTCAAGAAGCGCAACGAAGTCCTCCATACTCTCAGTGACCCCGACGAGAAAATACGACTTTGCCAAATTTCCTTTGGCTTGTTGTAGGGCCCACGCATTTCCTGGCTCCCAACACGCAGAATGATGACCACAGAAAAACGGAATTTGCATCCACAAATTCACCGGATCACAGTCAGGTCCTTGACGGATGACACACTCATCAAATGTCTATAAATTAATCAATTAATGATCAGTTTCATAATTGCATTTAATGTCATGAATTAAGCGGTGTCCCAAAGAAAAAATCAGTAACGAATACAATACACAATGAACCTTTTACAATATGTCAGTTATATTTATGCATGTATGACACGAATTTGATTATCATATGTAAGCATTTTTGTGATTCAACATAACATTTAAACAATACTAATGCGTTCTGTCAATTGTATCTGTAGTAAGTAAACAGCTCAGGAAGCTGGATAAATTACCAGTGTCGACTACTAGTTTATGGTACCTTTTATTTCCCACAATGTTCTTACCGTCCTACCTGCTAAATGTAATATTTCAGTGAAATGTTTTACTAGCATTATTCCGTCTAACACGAGCGCTCCACACATAAAAGCATGATTTACAATGAAGTGATTCTCCAGCTGAAAAGATGCTAGCAGGAGATTTTGATAGTTTTGTTTGAAAAACAGTGTTTCATTACTTGAGGTGAATCGTATCCTGAATATCATAGTGGTTGCTGGAAATTCATAAAACTTTTGCCAGCACCTAAATAGCTACGTACTTTCAAGAGATAAGAGTGTGAGAGTGAGAACCATCTTTTTTGCAACGGCGGCTAAGCACCTTTTTACGTAATTTCCTTCCTCTAAAAAAAACTGCAGTGTACATAAGAGCGGCTTACAACTTCGGGAGAGCAGAACTTTTTCTGTTTTCTAATGCATTTGATTATCTGCTGCAAGCAAAAAATTTTCATATTCCGGTTATTATCATGCATGTACGACTGGTTCAGCGGAGAGTAAAATACATTTATGAATGAATATGAATGGTTGGTGGATGCATACGAGCACTTGAGTAGAAGTACGTGAGTGCTCCTTTTCTGGAATAAATGGAGCGCAAGGCTCTTTAGGTTGTAACAACTTTTGTAGCACGTTTTCCCCACCAAGCCTTCCTCGTTTCAAGAACCATTTCAAAGGCATAACCAACCATTAGATGAGAAAATATGGGAAACTGATGCTAATGACATGGTGAAAGCTTGACAGCACAATGATCCAGAATTTTTATGTGAGTATTTCTCATTCCCATTTGTATTGTGCATTATATTATTGGCGAAGAAAAGAAGGAAAAAAAGTGTGAAAAAAAGAGGAGCCATTATCACAATGCGTAGAAGTAATAAGTGGAAGAAGAAAAGAAAAGAAATTGCAAGTTTTGTTTCCATTTTGAGTCATAAAAGAAACGAGAGTGGTGGTATTAAGAACAAACCTCTTTATTTCCTTTCCGTTTGCGTACCACTTCAGGTCGGAAATTATCACCGAAACGGAGGAAGTAGTAGTAGGAGATGAGTCTTTCCAATGGGTCTCTAACCACATTGATGTAGATTGGTCGAAGCGATACACCCAGCGCCGATAAATCGATGTAGCCAATGTGACCGTGATAAATGGCTGGTCTTCTTTCCATCCAACCTGAGATATTTTGGGCGAAACGAATCTATTTACCCGGAATTCAACAAGAAAAAAAGAGAGACAGACTATAATCAGACGTCAAATTAAATTAGCCCCATCCATTTCATCTCTATATACTTTCCGCATACACTAACAATAAACTCCCACAAAAATGTAACAAAACATGCGCATACTTCTATGAACTTTGGTAATCAAACTACATACACTTTATATTATTTACCCTATATATGCACAGTCAATGTAATTGATATTCCGTTTACGTTACGCCTCTCTTTACCCAACATTTTGCCTCTCGAAAATTGGAAAAGCTTATTTTTTAAATTTGAAAAGTACATTATTTGTTGCAACGCGGAAGATTTTGAGCTCATAAAAGCACATCATATGCCACTGTTGCGTGATGAAAACATTAATCCAATTGAAAACTTTATGCCTGTCAACTTCGTGGAACCCATTACATTACAGTCATTCCTAACAAACTACCAATTTTCCCAAAAGGTTAGTTTACATTCGCCCCAAGTCTCAAATCCAAAGTACTAATGGGCAAGCAAGCTTTACTTGCGCGTAGTATATACGATCATAACGAAAAGACAATGCTGCAGGACTGTCTGTTGTCTGGATGAATGAATAAACATAAATTTATAAATGGTAGGACCTGCCTGCATACATCAACTTTTCACATAAAATGAAATGTTAATTTCAGTTTCAGTTAATAAATCTTTTATATAGCTTTTCTCAAGATAGAAAATTTATAAACGAGCCTACTACTACTACGACTAAGTTGGACATTTGGAGTGTTCAAGTTGCCCCATAGTTGATAAATCAATGTACATATTTGTTATTTGCTTCGACCCTATTTCATTGGAATTTTGGGCAAACTGATAAACAGAGACAGAAAAGCAGCTTTCTCTGCAATTATTATATTGAGATTCTTTTACAAAACGAAGTAATGGGAAGAATTTAGCGTGGGCTATAAATGGAGACTTTACTGCACCTTCGTAGAAACACGAAAACCCAAAGAAAGAAAGTGATTAGACTCTACATATATACATTTAACCCATGTCATAAAACCTCTTCTGTTAACATGACTAAGTCAACAATTTCCATTTAATGCTAAGACCTATGCGCCACATTAAAAACGTTTCAGAGACTCACTGCGTGCCTACATGCAATATCATACTGATACAACTTTTTTTTGGAGGACATGGATGGGTTATGTACTTTTACCTTTAATTGAAACCAGCAAAATGTGAGGTCATAACGTAAAACGAAAACGGAATGTGCTTCATTTTCTGCCATCACCATTTCATCAATTTGATTAAGTCTATTGACAGAGATGTGGGATGAAAGGCAACAAAAGGAGTCGTCTACTTTCACTCGTTTCGTGCATTACTTTAATTAAATCTTCATCGAAAACCCGAGAGACACTGATGATTGATTGCTTTCAGTGACTTTATTACTCTTTTTCCTCCGTGTCTCTCTGTTTGTCCTCTGCTTAAAGCTAAACACCTTTCCCTGTTGTGCTAAATATACTTTCGTGTAGGTTTGTCCTCCGGAAACCTTTTAAATGTCATCCTTGGAAAATTAGTTGCCTGATTTTGATTCATTAATTTCTTCTGTCCAACTAGGGATTTGTTTCCCTCTGGCCGGGCACACAACTTTGCAAAAAGTTTACTTCAAGCTAACGCCCATCGGCTTCCTTCAACACTACATTCAAGGCTAATGAGTTCTATTCTTAGCACATTTCATTATTATTCTCTAGCACATTAGTTTTATTTTGAGATAGTGACCACGAGGAGGACAGGTGACAGGTTGTCTTTTTCTTTGTAACTTTTGCGAAAGCAACATTTCGACTAATTGCCCTTTACTTTGATTCCCCCACTTTCTCTACTTCTCAGTCAGCATGCATTACTACCACCCGTACCGTTGTGCTTCCAACAATACAATCTTATCTTGACTGCGTGGGCAAATCTTCAAAGGCGACTTTACTAGAGAGGAGAAGACTGAACTGTGCGAAATCAATAAGTTAAGAGTTAATGAGCAAGTTTGACTCACCTGATCAGCAGGAGTTAAAATATGGCTGTTCTTTGTGGTATTTAAATGAATGACAGAGAATCCATTTTTAGAGCACAGCTCATAAGCTATTCCCATCAGGGATGTTGAACCGGTCTTGGGAATCCGGTTGTAAATTATTACAGAGTAGTCAGACGAATCATCACGGGGACCTTCAAAAACATAAACAAGTCTCATGCATAATCCATAAATATATCATCACACAGCTGTCATGTCATTCTCGAACGTATATACAGCAACCAACTTGTCGTAAACCGGTAGGATAGCTATCGTAAACTATTAGGCGCAAATCATTAGACGGGAAGCTTTAAAACCAGGCGTACCCTAAATGCTCTCACTTTTCGGAGAAAGTCATATAGGGGCTGAATGAAACAGCTAGCATTTAATAACCGTAACTGTCACAGCAGGTATCAAATGAATTGCCTTCTCATTTTCTCATCTTTCCATGTTTTCTCAACTGGAACAGCAGGTGGAAACAGGGTTTTGAATTGCAGCAAAAGCATTCACATGTTTTCTTTTCTGAGCGAAACCCGACTTTTTCCGTTTTGTGCTATGATGCATATACACTCATATTTTCATGAGACGTATCAACCAACTGCATTTTCCCAGCACCGCGTTACGTTAATTCCAAACAGGGGTTTCCAACTTGAAGACAACCTGATTAGTATTGATGGCTGTAAGTCCACCAATACTTCATACTTTTTAGGTGGCGGCACGTGGCAATGTGATTAATCGAACCGTTTGAAACATTAATGATATGGTTTCTGTGGATGAGAGAGTTTGTTTCATTTACAGATAATTGATGATGGCAGACTGCTTGTGGAATCCTGGCTAAATTGTAGCCACTACCAAATATGAGTGCACCAACTTTCACCGGCATGATGATTACGAGAAATACTAAACACAAATTAGTTCAATTTCGAACATAATCCCATTTGCATCAAGATGATTTTACGATTTGGGTGTAAGTGTATAAGCCTTTTGTTGAGTGAATGAGCTGTACAAAACCGTGCCAAATTAAAATCTACCCAAAACTTTTTAATGTTACACACGTGTAAACGGGAAGGCCCAATTTATATGCAGGCAAGTGTACGCCATAATATGCTTTCTCTTTAGAAAATCCAACTCTCGGAGTGGCGGTACACAAGAGGTATCCAACGGGTCTAAATCCCTTTTTGAATTTACAAAACAGGAAAGCAGACATCACAAACACAAAGACATTTTCCATAATCAAGTTTACTTTCTTCTTATGCTCTGCTGCTCTTTCGCTCTTCATCACCGGACCATGCCATATGGTTCGTACATTTCTTGTTCAGGCAAGATTTTTGGTAAAATAAAATGTGTATGAATCTCCTGAGATAGAGGGATCCAAGTCGCCTTTCTTTTCCAAAATTAAATATGAAATATGCCTATAAAGTCGCCTCCTCAACTTGCTCAACATTATAAACTTATATCGGGCACGTAGCACACAATATGCGGCGCACACCACTTCTACTACAACTACAATCTTCTTCAGTTGCTCTCTATTCATGGAAGATTTTATGCATACATTCTTTTTGTGAAACAGAATATAAATATAAAGTGTCATGAATTGCTGAATACTTTCTAGAGACCAAGGCGAGTAAGTAGGTTTCCTAGCTGGGCTCTGCCACAATTGCGATAAGAACTTTCGTCACTACAAAAAAGAAAGACATGGAGAGTAAAGATCTGTACATGTAGGAAATTGCTAGTTCTCGAGAGTTGCTGCTGCTGCTGCTGTGAACCGGTGAACGGTACCTTTCAACAAAACCCAGAAGAAAAGCATATGCAGAAGAAAAATGTGGAGGAAAATGCTCGCTACAAAATGAAAAAGCGTATAACACATACGAAGCATTCTGATATCAAAAAGTTCAAAGGAAAAACTTGAAATTGGTCAGATATGTCTTGTGAATTTAATAGAGGTAGGATGTAGGAGTAGGAGGAAAGCACAATGAATGAGGAACTGGATGAATTTATATTTTTCTTCAAGAAAAGATGTTGATGCTGTGTATTGTGTGTGGCTGTGTGTGCTTGCTCTGCTACTCTTTTCCAAATGTTCTACAGAGCTTTTATAGCTTTCTCCATGCATCCTCTGGTTGATATCTGAATATGTCTATTTCTAAGATTCACCATCGCATTATACATTAATAGAAGAATGTACATATACTACATACGTGTAGTACGTATCGCTTTGCTCTTGGTCATGAGAGGAGCGGCGTTGAGTCGACTTATTTGGTTTTCTACGAAAGCCTCTTTCAACATCACAAAGTTCTTTTTCCTTGTGCCGATCTTTATGAAATAAAAGTATAGAGTACGGCGAGGAAGAGTGGGGAAAGCCAGGAGGAGGTACTCAACAAGAGCAAAGAAACGGGAAGAATAAAATAGAAAATTCAGAATACAGATGAGCTAGTAGAAAAAAAAGTTTGAATGGGATCTTGAAAAAGATGTCTGATTTGAGGAATGAATTGAAGGGAAATTGAAATACACAGGTAAACAAAACTACCAACAAGTTTTCACAAAATAAATGATTCGAAAAGACAGCAAATGGAGCACAGCAAAAAAAACGAGATTGATAGAGAGAGATGACGGAGACAGCGAGTGAGTGAATAAGTTTTGAAACATGATGGTAAATCAACTACACAGGATGGATGCTTTAAAGGAAAAAGTTTTGCTCACTTGTCCCATCTATAGCATCGTAGGTGTTGTGAAGACCGGGAAGTTGACCTGGAGCACCAATCCCTCCGTCTCCTATGACGCCAGCAGCAACGGAAACAGCACCAGACCCGATCCCAGCTCGACTCCCATGATTAGTTTTAGAAACAATCCCTAATTTAGCTCCTGAACGCATAGACAATAGAGTATAGCATAGAAAAAGAGAGGAAACAAGTGTTTAATTCTTTATGTAGTAGTCACACTCAAAAAGATGGATAGTATGGATAGTACATACATATATTATATACACAGACGGCGGAAACAATAGCAAAGGTACACGTAGGTGAAAGGAAAGCACATATTATATATAACATGTTTTTTTAGATTCATGCTATGACATACCAGATCAAAAAAGTAAATAGTTGAAATCGGGAGAAAAAGAGAGAAAGAGTTCCGGAAAGATGAAAAACAAGAATACAATACACCGAGCGAACGAAAGCCAAATTACATTAAAGAACTTGGGACACAAGTTTCCTGCGGCAGTTTTTCTTGTCTTTTATAATAGATATTTACACAGAACAGTGCAGCTTATTAGTTTGAGGCGAAGTAGAAAGAGCTCAAAAATATACCACACGTTTCGGTCATACATTAGACCTACACATATATCCATATTCTCAACGGAAAAAAAACTTGGCATTAGCAAAAGTACATTTGTAGCCAGCAGTAGTTGAACAATACAAGAAGTAGTCACATAAAGCTTTTGATTTCCGCTCATGTGTGTAAATAAGTTCAAGTAGGAAGTTTTCACAAGTCAGGTCAAGGATCATTTCTTGTGCGCATATATGCTCTCAAGTAGAGTCAAGTAGGCTGACTGGATCTCACAATGGGAACCAATATACATTTAGAGAAAGTAATTTAACGAAAGTAAAGAAGAGTTCGTAAACTGTTTGTTGGCAGTTTTCTTAGTAATGTCACATGAGCAAAGTTGCGGAAGTAAAATAATGAGCTTAACCACATGTTCTTCTTGGCTCATTCTCTCTACTTTATCTGTGTAACCATGTTCAGTTACAATGCCAATTTGATTTGCCCTGAAGCACAAGCACCCGTACGTACATCTACCACATGCAACTTATTCCTTTTCATGATGCAGAACCAAAGACAGCTAGTTCACCTGAATTGTCACATTCTTCTTTATATGCAGTGTTTTTAAACCAAATGTTATACTAAATCATCACGTCAATATTATTGTTATCTTCAGCATGAATAGTAATGCCACTAATTAATTGTTTTTAAAATGGGCCATATATTATGAGTATACTAACATGACACAATGGGGCGAAACGAGATCCTCTTAAACTACTCTGATTTTTCAGCAGCTCATGAAAAATTAATAATGTTACACATACTGAAGCCACTAGCAGTCAATAAGGTCATGTTTACAAGACTGTTTAAACATGTTAGTGAAATATTAGTAGCATGAAATGACATTATAGCTAAACTAATTAGTCTTAATTGCTGCATCATATTATGTAATAATAAAGTTTTGATACTTTTACAAAACTTTCCAGTTAATTTACGTTGTACATGGACAAACCGCCACAAGCTATAACTTGCAAATTTTGTATCCTCTGTTGCTCTTTCTAAATGCTGCTTTCATGCATTATTTCTATTGGTTGAACAAGTATGTGTGAGTTGACAGAATAGTATATCGTAATTGTGAGAGAGAGTATGGGAGAAGAAAATGGAACGAGTATATTATGTTTTTAAGAGCTAATCCAATATCAATATTTAGAGAGAAATCACACAAACGTAAATAAGGCCGGTATACTCCTTATACGTTGTTAGATAAGCGTCCCACGTATCATTGAATGCAGAATGCAAACGTATAAATTCGCTATGATACGTTTGCACGTAAAGTATATATAGTGGTACGCTCGTTGGTACGTATGATCATCCATGCAGTTCCCTTCCACTACAATCTAAACGATTTCTGTTACATTATTCATGGTATAATGCCTACGGAAAACACAAATGCTTTCTATTTTACATCCAATATCTTAGGATTATCAGTGCTAGGTTTAGCTTCTTTCCTGGCTCGAATAACGATTCAATATAGTGCCAGAGAGAGAGAGAGAGAAAGAGCAGGGAAGAACGCAGCTGAAGCACTACGCTGTTGCAAAAGTTACCTTGTAAGTATTGTTCAGTACATGCTTAATGTCAGCCAGATACATATGTGGTAACAAGGTTCTGGTTTGGATTTCAGTTTCTTCCTCCTCTTTTCATGTAGTTTTTGTACCTTCTCCTCCACTGGCTGATCGCCATACGATTCCTTAAGAGAAAGCGGAGCCAATGTGTGCAATTCCATTTTGATCACCAGAAATGGGTTTGTAAAAATGAGGCTCAACCTCAATCACTGCTGCATACTTTCTCCCCTCTAAATTACAACATCATACAGATTGTACCGCTATAAATCTACACGTACTGAGCGCGCACTAGAATGCGACTTTGTGCCTAATGGGACAGAAGTGAGAAATAATGCATATGGATGAGGTGAGGTTGGAAATGAAAGTAGCATGCAGTTGCAATAAGTTAGTGCAAGTTTTCGAATCTAAAAATGCAAACGGGGTTTTGTTATTTTTTTTGTGCTGCAGACGTTCATGGTTGGGGCCTATACTATTCCTCAATCAT
Source organism: Orchesella cincta (assembly GCA_001718145.1). Taxonomy (NCBI): domain Eukaryota; kingdom Metazoa; phylum Arthropoda; class Collembola; order Entomobryomorpha; family Orchesellidae; genus Orchesella; species Orchesella cincta. The sequence goes on from LJIJ01000143.1 coordinate 130,221, forward strand.
GCCTACAAGTGCGCTTTTCAAATAGCCCTATTTGTGCTTCATCATCATCATCTATCTACCCTACCCTGCATCCTACTCCCCAAATCGTGATGATGATGATGATGATGATGATGATAGTGATACTGTACAACAGATAGATGCATAGAGAGAGCCATGCAGACGTGAACCTATCACATTAGCTTCATTCTCAGAATACAAGACGTGAAGGAGCCATTGTGTACAGAGCTTCTTCAGAAGGGAAAGTGTGATGTGTACATGTATGAAATGGGGAGAAAGTGAGATAAGTCGAGCAACAAGATGTGATGGTAATTTATGCTTGGAATACAGATGCTCTAAGCGAGAGTCACGTATTATCTGAGAGAATATAGAGCTCTAAAAAATCAGATCAGGCCTTTCTCATCCATCACAACAGTGAACTGTGGTAATAGCGGTGATGTTGGAAGTGCTATACATGCACGAGGATGGGAAGAAATGGAAGAAAATGCTGCCTAACAATCTTTTTCCCAACAAAATCAAGAAGAATCTTTACCCTCCTGTGGAGAAAGCTCCTGTCTCCAAAGGGTAAAGGCAAGTGCTCTCTGCAGTCAATGCTTAAAGAAAAATAAGGGACAAGATGAGCTATAAATATTACATATTGTGTGCCTCATCTATTTTATATATATTTCGCTTAAAGAAAAGAAAACACTAGCAGCCACATGACACAGGGAAATGATAAAGATGAGAAATTTTTTTTCAGGAAGTCGTAAAATATTCACCTTCGCATTCACGAAAATAAAAGGTAAAGCGAAAAATACTGTTACTCCTGATATGTCGGCAGTAGCTCCGTACCAACCAGCACTATAAAAGCTAGAGGTGGAAATCCTATTTTCCTTTCCTATCATCTGATTATTTTTAATCTTCCTTTCAATACCTTCACCTTAACTTTCACGCAAATAGTAGTACCTACGTGCATACATTTCTATTAGGTTTATAACCCTGCATATTTATTATCCTATTTATTTGTTTTTTTTCTCTCAAGCTACTTTCAAATTTTATAGTCACACAGTGTGACTCACACTTTTTTCGCGTTACAAAAGATATGGAACTCTGAAGATTTCCTTTCATTTCCATTACCCTCGATGAATATCATTCATGAAGTGAATTTAAGATTAGTGCTGTGCATGTGTGCAGACGGTTCCCCAGAAGAAGAAAAAACATGTAAACTTTTTAACTTCAGCTTGCCAGGTTCACCCCTTTTCAAGTAAACTAGCTATTGTGTATGTAATATTTGTTCATGATGTCTACAAAATGTGTGTGTGTGCAAATGTGCATAACGTATCGAATAAAATAACCAATGACAGGATGTACATTACAAAAGTAATACTGTAAACAATGGTTGAGATTCACATCCATACAGTGCGCAAATATAGCTTCACACACTTCTTGTATCACCCTTAAAAGAAGGGGAATGAGAGCGACCCAGGACTTTTATATCAAGTGATACCTATATTTTCTTTATTCATGTCACAGGTTCACCAGGAGGTCTTTTTTCCCTTTTTTCTTTCTTGGCATGAGAAGTAACAAAAACGACAATGGTAGTGACAAAGCAAAAAAACACGTTCAAGTTGGAACGCTACACATAATACTGGGAGATGCATGGCTACTACCTATAAACATTTCTGGAACGAATCTTGGTATGTGTGTAATACTGTGGTTGCCAAAAAATCTTTAACACACAGAACCAAATTGTAGCTTCGTATTATTATGTTATACCATGTGGCCCGTGTGACGAGGTGACTCTCATAATACTGATGAACACTGTATGACTTTTATGAACACACACACACACATATACATACATCTCATAGTTAATCCTCATAGACAGAAAAATGCGTCAAGTAAGATAGAAGGAAAATAATAGTAAGTGCAAACGGAGGAAAAAGAGAAAGCAGTCAACTCGTAGAGTTAGTTTTTCTCTCTTTTTTTTCTTCGTTTGTACACTAAAAGTTTGGTTCATATCAGTAGTAATGGTAAGTATAAAAGATTGCCTTTGGAAAGTTATTGATCGAGTTGATCCATGAGTGAATGCACACCTTTCCTTTTACTTTCTTCGTTTTCTCCCTCTCTCTCTCTGTGCTGATGATGTCCCTTGATATTAGTGAAAAAATATAGAAAAGCGAAGTTTGCTACTGGTTATTGGCGGCAGGATAGGACCAAAAATAGGCTCTTGCAGCTCCGAGGGATAGAGAGAAAGAAGCTTCATTTTTTCTCTCGTAGTATATTGCATTTACCTTTGCGACTTTCGTTTTCTCCTAAAAATTTGTGAAGACTGTGGCCTACGACTACGAGCGTTTCCACTCTTTTTTTCGTGCTCATTCCAACAAAGTAGTTCGCATGTTAGGAAATGTCCTCCCACCTTTTCTACAAAAAGAGCTAAGCCGTAACTACACGGAGAAGTGTTGGAGCGTGCAAAAGAACACATAAGCTAGCTAACAAAATCACAGCGTCTTCACATTACATTTTTACTTTATATGCATGGCGTAACAAATATCTACAGATTACCAATAGCTTCAAGAGTGATAAGATGAAATTCGAAGAATTTGTCTCAAACACAGCAAAAAGTGTGAGAAATGTACATAGTATCATAACGTTCTGCCGCAGTGCCTTCTCTAAAATACATCACTATAAAACGTGAGGAGGAGAAAGTTGCAGGGAGGATAAGCTCATATTTACTTTATTGCAGATCAATAGACTTACACTATCAGTATCGGATGAATGAGGAACGAAAATTTCTCAAGTTACAAAAGGAATGCTTAGCTTGACAGGATTTTTTATGTTCACTAAACTTTAAACAACCATACTTCTCTGTTTAGTCACGCATAAAAATGAGCTCTCCAGCTATCGTAAAGTAAGGACTTGGAAACTTTTGAAAATATGCCTTTGTATGTCGACAAAACCTTTTTTAACAAAAAACGAACCAACTATATGAAGGAAAGGCATTGCATACATTATTGTTGTCGGCTGCTCATTAGCGAACTACAACGACAAGTCAATACAGCAGGTGACAGATTTGTTGCTCTTTAAGCATCGATCCCTATAACTAAATCACATCATTAGACAAATGTATGTATGTATGCACTTATGTAGAGTAGATAAAAGAGCTGCAATTTTACGTAATGAGTGAAATAACAAATAACCTCTCATTTGCCTATGTATGAGTCGGTAGCACTTATTTACGAGTTATACTGCTGCTGTCTATTTTACGTTTCTACGTAGTATAGAAACCTATAATATCGGCATAGGCTGGACAATCATTGATCCGAAACTCCCGTTCTATACGGTTCACAAAGTATTATTCTTACAAAGCACTAAATTTGAACAATTGAGTAGTAGAATGCATGCATGCAGGCCGACCAGCCCAAATATAAGCATCAAATATGTATGTAATAAATATATACAGCTAGTTTAAGCTAACACGGTTGTCCGGCTTAAATTCTTGTATAGAATTGGATCACCCGTGTGTAGTAAGCTCAGCTCGTTTTGCCCGAAATAGAGCCATTTGGTTGAACGTGAACGGAGCATGTACATTCAAATAGCCCTCAATGATCCATCCATTATAATAACAAAGTTTAATTCCCGTCAGTTATCTAAGAAATCTAAATCTCCATTTTCAAACGAATTTCAAAATGATTCATAAGCGTTCGCTTTGGCGGTTCGCATGTACACAATTCTAGGGATTACTCCCATTGGAACAACCGAAAAAAATAAAGCTTACGCTAGGGGCTGGAACGAAGAACGGGTCTTATGTTCACCAAACGAAACAAAGTCTATATATTCAAGCAGCACTAGGCGCAGCAGATACCATATTATGGGGAAACATGAAAAAGAAGATATGGAAGTTGGTGGATTCATCACACCGTGAAGTGTGTATAATCAAAAGTACATATTTCCGAAAGCTGCTTTATAAATGGGTTTGAATCTGTGCGAGCACATTCATGAGACCAGTTGAAAACCATACATGTAGTACCCGTGGTTTATTCAGTACTTTTCCGTGGTCGCTTCTAAAGCTATTCTAGGTATATGGTTTCATGGAGCCTTAAATATGAATAAGCCCATGCAAATGGAAAATGCATTACATTACAAGTGAAGCAGGAAACCCCAGAAGAAAATGAAAGTTTGAGGGTTTAAAACGAAAAGCAATCACACACACTCATGAAAATTGTATTTTCAAAAGTATTAAGTTTGGAGGCTGATCCAGTGTCTTGGATTAGCGTGGTTTTGGTTTCAGATATAAAAAAAAGGGCATGTTGAAAAGCTGAAACTGTAGCCCCACTCCCAAAAAGCTTAGCGACTCTGACTAAATGTTTCTCTTGTGGTCGTGTCTTTTGGAAACAGAAAATGTGGGGGGTAGAGGAGCGTTAAATTATGTGGGTATATCTGTCGAAATGTCACAGCATTTCCTGTGCATATCGTTAGTAATCTAACCAGAAGCCAGAAACCATAATGTGCAATTTCACTTGTCGTTCATGATCTACGAATATGCCAGGATGACGAAACCTTAAGCCAAGTTGACTCTTGAGAGATTATTCATGTTTGTATAATGAATTTTCTGTACAGCTAAAATGAAAAGCTTGTTCATCCACTAAAATGATAGCATGTGACATTACAGGTGGAGTGTGAGATGAACAGGAAAATTATGTGCACATACTACTTCAAACGTACATTATATATCGGTGCATAACCAAATAATGTACTTGAAAGTTGCGTTGACAGGTACTTTCTCCCTTGTTATTTTACTCAACAATGCAAAGTGTATTTTGTCATTTTTATTATCTGCTAACAGCATAAACTTTTTCTGAGATATATTTTAGCCGAAAATGGGGAATCTTGCGTCCCATGCAATAATGAATATTTGTATTCTTTTGAGTCGACTACGCAGCCATGTTGTAGAATGGAAACTTGCAAGTTTGAAAGAATCGCTAAGCTCTGCAATGATTTCAATTTAATGAACTTAAGCAAGTGACTTGAGCGGAAGGAGGAAGCACGTATCTCACTTATAAAATTTTTCTGTCGTCCACCTCGACAATTTATTACGCAGCATGCGGTCCCTACACACAAGTTACTACACTGAAAACGTAAATGAGGCAAACTTTGTTAGTATATGTAGTTGTGCCATTGTCAAAAGAACTTTTTACTCCTTTATGTGGTCTCTAAAATAACAATGCGCAGCAAAACTTTCTCCACCAATTTATATATCATTCTGAGTTACACAAAAAGTAGAAACAAAACATGATGGATGAAATGGGTATAAAATTCTTTAAGATGAACAAGTTTTATGAAGCGGGACGGGGAGACTCGTTTTCAACGTGTATTCAACAAGAGTACAATGTTGCTGAACTGTTCTTTATGATCACATACAGTAGTAGTAGTAGCTAAAGTCAAGCTGCGCTATCAGTTATAACAATGTAATATCATGGGCAGTTATAAGATATATACCCAAAAAAAATAGTAGTACCTATGCTGCTGCTGCTGCACACTACCTTTCAGACTCAAATGATATTGACCATGCCAAACACAATGGTATTTTCTCTTGTTAGCTTTATGAGCTTTCGCACAACGAGCCAAAGAGCTTTAATGGCTAACAATAAAGTTGCCAGCATATTTAGTGGTGAATTCCGGTCGGTAGCACTGCTCTTTCTTTCCGTTTCTCATATATCGTACTTTTGAATTCTCATGAATGCACGTCAGCAATATATATGTATAATATGTGCTTTCATTTTTGATTCTGGGAACAAAACTCAAAGAGAGGTTTTTTTCTCTCTCATAATAGTGATGCGGTGTTAATATGAACACCTAGAGTCCACCTCCAATATAATGTGAATGTAATATAAATCATACAATGGTCATATATGTATGTAGGTACGTAACGGGTACGTAGGTAGGTTGGTTGGTTGTTGAATGGGTACAGTAACGAAAAAAGGGTTCAAACTTACCGATAGACTTTTGCTGCTCTTCTAAACTGAGTAGCTTGTGCTGCCAGTATACCATTAGTACGATAATGGCCATTACAGCCAAAAGAACGAAGTTTGACGCCCATTTTGACCACATCACCGTCCTCATCCCTCCTGCTGAAACTGCCTTTTCAGGTTTTTTCTCTGATATGTTTTACGTGATTTGATCTGAAGAAAAAACTGCAAAATCATAAAATTTTTAGTTTCATATAGTTGCAAGAAAGGTAATGGACAGTTTGCCCTACTATAATATAATATGTTGGTTAATACACAATGCAACGTGTGTATGGAGGTCCAAGGAGGAACCTCGTTGCAGGGGAGAAAAGCAGTAGAGGAAAAAAAAGACTCAAATAACAATTTACAACAATTTTCTCAGCTACACTAAACGGTCGTGTAAGTGTAATTCCACTGTGCAACAAGGAATATCAATTTCGACAGTGTAATATCATTACAAAATGAAAAAATATGGGAGAACTATGAAATGTCAGAGAGAAAACTAGAAAAGCTCGCATTTTGTTCACTTACTTCAGTAAATAGATGAAGGAGGAAGCATTTCCTTCATACTTCCGTCAACGTCGTTGTAGAAGAAATTACTGTAAAAAACCAAATGAACACAGTTAGAATTCTGTATATCAAGTCATGGATGAGCTATAGCGGCATGCTGCGTCAGATGCAATAATGTCTTGTAAAAAGGTATATACTATATTTGGACTGTACATGTTCTTCTTCTCTGAAGGTTCTTGTAGTTTTCCCTTGTTCTTGGTTCTGTCACCACCAGTGGGTTAATATAACAAAGTGTATTACCACTTCGGGACCAATTTCTCGAGGGTGAAGGCAAAATGACGACGATGAGGAGTCCGATGGCTACATGAAGACAGACGTAGAGAATGTCGGTACGAGTGTAAAGACACGAACGTTTTCAATTTTACCTTCCCTTTTTCAATCTTCTCGGTTCACTTTCACCCGATTTAAATGCCTTTTCTCCTCCTTATCCTACTTACTCGAGCTTTGCTATCTTTCTAGAATTCTCTGGCGTTCACGTCTCTATCTTCCTCGCTCTCTTTGTTCCTTTTGCTGGCACGAATGGCGATCTCCTGGTAACTCTTCAAAAAACCTGACTTTCCAACATCTCCTGTACTTCATACCGTTTGCTCTTTATATTTTCGCAGTGAGAAGAGTAGTGGGGGATGACAGGAACGTGCAAGAGCTGAGGCTTTCTTTCTTTCTACCACCGCTTTTATCTTTGTACTTGCTCAGTTTCACTTATTTTCTTCCTTCTACTTTCTAGCATCACTTAAGTATCATCACAAAGTTAGTAATCGTAATATCTAATAGTCATAGCTTCTTTTTTCTGTATATAGCCGATGAACTTCCTTTTTTTCACGGCGAAAAAAGTAACGACAGATGAGCTGGTGACTCGCTCCTCGTTCATACATACGCTTTTCAGGTTATATCTTAGTTTCCTTTATGCCTCCAAGCGTTCTGTTGGCAAAAAACAGACAAAAGGATCCAGAGATAAAAACGATGAGCTGACTCGCTTTTCTGGCTAGAGTTCTTGGGATACATATGCACATAAAAAGTTTGTTGGGCGCAAAAGAAGGCGGATGGAAGATTAAGATTAAAAAAGAAATTACGAGAAAAATACCAGGTTGGCTGTTGGCAAGTACAGCATGTAACCAGCAAGTGTTTTCTCCAAGCAGTTTAGGTTTTTTATATACCCAAAAAAAGAAGAATGTGCAACTCATCTTGGCAGAACTTGGCCAAGTAATATACTTTTAATACTATTCACGTAAACATCCACCAAATGATGTCCTACGTACTACTACTATAATGTGGGCAAGGACAAGTTCTTTTACGTGAATACGAATGTCTGGTACAAATGGGCAAAATAAGAACTGAACGCAAGAAAGAAAAAAAACCGAGAATTTTTATGCATGTTGGTTGTGGATCTAAACAAAAGTGACAGGAGAGAGAGAAAGTAAAAGGAGAAAACGTTCCAGCTAACATATGCAATGGAAGGGGAGATGGGTATCAGGGTATCGCAGACAAAAAATAATGTAATACGTTGGAGCAGTAGCAGGATTTCACTTCAAAAGTAAGTCAATCTTGAAGCAAGATAGTTCTATGATCTCCTAACAAGAGCAGATGAGATGAGATGCGATGTGCTGAACCACAGGATATTATCTCTTTCCAGAATAAAGTTATACTCAATGATGAGGAGGCGAAGTGGCAAGATGACAGCTTTTATATGAACAAAGTAGAGATCCATACGGAAAGTTGGTCTCAAACTACGGAGCTGAGTGAGTCGCACAAACGTAATATTATATATAGATTGTATACTTTATGCCATCTCTACTTTATGTATATGAGTGATATGCTACCTACACCATAATCATAATCATCATCACCCTGTTGCCAGTTACTTGTGGAGTTGTGATAGGATGTAATCAGAAAGAGCGGAGCTGTCACTGTTTTCCCTCCAGCAATATTTTTTAGTCCTTGTCAGTTGGACAGAGCGTTCAGCAAGTAGGTAACAAGCTCCAAATCCCCTTCCAACTCTGTATACAGTTATTATTGCTAGATGACACATATTTTCAATGACAGCCACCTCATATAGATAGATATGCATCTGATAGAAAAAAAAGTGTAGAAATTTTCTCCCCCACAAAGACCAAGACTTCTTATGAGTGCGCGTCGAAAGACAAGAGTGAAAAAAACTAGCAAGACTGTGACATGACATTTCCCTTGATATCAAAAGATGATTTCATCTTCGTGTTAAGAAGAACCTCATCCCCCGTAATATTATATGACAATATAGCCCAACGGCAGTAGGAAAAGGAATCTTTTATTCCTACTCGATTATCAGTTTCAGTAGGCTTACCTACAAGGCTTCACTTTTATCCTGAATTCAATGAAGAATGGAATGAAAACATTTTTATTTTCGTAACGCTAATCAGAAGAACCCCACCAAACTATTTTTCTTTCAGATTACTCACCTATATACTTGTGCTTTGAAACATGAAGCAGTTTTCGTTGGAATATTATACAGAGAGAACTTTCCTTTGGAGTTCCTACACTTAATTGTTCCTTCAATAGGATTTACTCATCGACATTTTCAAGATTTTTTCTTTGAATCATTCTCCTTTTGCTAAGCTAGAGGTATAGAGTAGGTATGTAAAATATAATAATAAATACGCAGAGAGTGAGTGAGTACACAATCCAAGAATAAAGTCGACTTCTTGCCAGTCTTTATATATAGAAAAAGTGAAAGAGCTCTGAACAGCCATAAAATTACATTGTATAGAAATAAAAAAACTACCCAGTTCCGCACACACATGTACATACAATAGCCACATGCAAACATGTTAAATATATAACACAACACAAAAGTTGACTTCTCCGACAGCTATCCTGCCAACCAAGACATGCGACAGCAGCATCAGAAACGATTGAGGAAGGAAAAAAACCAGTAATGCAAGCCAAAGAAGGAAAGCTGAAGTGAAGGAGTGAAAAGAAAAAGCAGTTGATTTCATTTTTGTCTGAAAGAGAGAACACGTACCGTACAGCAAACTAAAATATCAAGTCGTCGTATTTTTCTAGACAAACTTCCCTGTGGCTCCGTTTTCGTTGACTGAATTGCATTTTATATTATATTCTTACTTGCTACTACCTCCAAACGTATACACTTGCACTTTGTCTGTTGTGGCACCACTGAAGCTGAAACTGAAGGATAGCTTCGTCTGGGAGATGGCGAGTGACTGGAGTACTTTTCAGGTCGTTTGTCGCTTCCCTGCATACACACAGAGGGGAAGACGGGGAAGAGGGACGTTATGATGGCGGCGCAAGCGGGAGGGTGCGGGCTGATGAGGGCGCGACGCGGCGACACGGGCTTCTATCGCTACTTTTTCTCTTTGCTTTCCTAAACAGGAACCGCAGAGACGGTAACGGTAAAGGTTATGGCACCGCTCATAAGGCAAATGTAACGGTTTTGTGTACTGTGTTTCCTTGATGGTTGTGCCAAATGTCTCTGTCGTGTGCTCTGGTGTGTTCTAATATTTGTCCTGAGGTCAGCGTCGTCCTGTTTAACTGAAGGGCATCCATCGTTTGCTGAGCTGCATCTTATTAAGTGCAATGTGCTACTGCATAGAACCGTCCAGGCAATAATAGCTATTAAGCGCGAAGCGGTGAATACCCGGCTAGCTGGCCATCTGCTTACGGATTATCTACCGTGAGCTGAGCACGTCGCTGAGGGAGAGAAGTGAAGTAGTGCCTGCTTAACGGTATTCAGGTGCGTCCGAGGTGATCGGGAAAGGACTGTCGATCTGCGATAGCACACGGTGAGTAGAGTGAAGCGCGTGGGTAGTACGTCAGCTAACGTTATTTTGGAAGAGTGATCTCCCACAAGGCTGAGGCGAGGAGACTGATGAGTAATAAGCAGGGTAGGTTTGGTGAATGTAGCGGCTTCAGCGGCGGTAACTAGCTCGCCAGACTTGCGTACTAAATCGCGAAATTATCGTAGTCTTTCCCATTTCAAGAAGCCGGAAAGCGACGAGAATGAGTATGTGGTGGCCACATTAGTAAGCCTCCGCAATACAAACCCGGAAAGACTGGAGACTAACTTGACCCGAAGGAAGTGCTTCGCAGAGAGAGGACAAATTGTGTTCGCACTACCGGTCTCGTTTCTCTTGGTGAATACATGCTTATCATGCCTATAGAATGTAGATGTGAAAGCCGATTGATGGCAAGCTCGACTATCGAGAGAATCCTCTGCATTTCTGACCTTTCTATGTAGAGATTAGACCAAGTTTACAGGTGCGAAAAGTTGGCTGTCCCTGGATTCGTCGCGCATATCCGTAGGTATAAGTGAATATGACGGCGATAGCGATAAACTATATCCAGGAAAAGCGTTAACATTCCCGCTCGTATAGCATAGTTAACACCCGAGTATTTCCATCGGCAGTCAATCGGTTCCAATTACTGACGGACACCGATACACTATGGATATAAAATAAGCTATGCTGTTGGACTGAAACCACTCTAACTTTCTACATTATTCTCCAGTGATGGAAGAAAATCACTGCATGAACTGATGAAATTTCTCCATTTATTAATTAAGATACGGTTTATTGACGGGCGAAAAAATGACATGACAGTAGAAGTATTTCTCACCACTAGTCCATGCTGTTATGAAACTATAGTCGTATAGCTTATATTATATGTATTTTCATGATTGAATTTTGAAACGCCCTTTATCCGCAAATATTTCCTCTGCAAGGTGATCACCGGGTAAATACACCGGCAACTTCCTGAGGCCAATTTAAATTAGCATGACAAGCCCGGAAATCCGTTTTGGGACATCGTATCTACTGTGCAAACACAAGGATGTCAACATGGTCAAGCAATGGTATTTCGGCTGGGCATGCTAACGGAAAAACAAACATGGTCATTTTATTGTTTTCCAAATTGGAAATGGGGCAGCCAGAACTCCCAACAAAACTCTACCTGCAACCATATATCATATCATATGGCATCGTTGTTCATGTGGAACAAATGACATATCATCCAGAGAGTCATGTTATTCTATCCACAAATGAAATCGGAGAAAGTCCCCTGAACAAAGGGAGTGCATACAAGAGTACACATTGTGCTCTATTATTATAGTATCATTATTACAGACAATGTGGTAGCGAAGCCAGCAAGCAGCACAGTACACACATATTCTTATGGCGTGGCGTTTGTGGCGCAACGATGCTCGTCCTTCTGGATGAAGAGAGAGATACAACTAAGTTGGATTAGGTACGAGAAGATATATTGAGAGGGATATGGAGAACTGTAGGGAGAAGGCAGCAGGACATGGAACACATCCACGAGCGAGCAGTAATACGTAACCCGGACGAAGGTACAAGCTCGAAACGAGACGAGAGAGAGAGTCCAGAGAAGGAGTGAGAGGACAGAGATGGAGGGGACGGAGAGGAGAAGAGAGCATCCGACTGTAACGGGGGACAGTCGCACAGGCTGGAGTACCATCTCCTGCTGTCACATGTGCGACTAAAAGTGGTCTACATGAAAAGGGAGGAAAACGAGAGAAAAGAATTGTATCTCCTTGGGGGCGCCGGGTCGGTATGCGCCGCTGTCTGCCTGCGCGGTGCGGCGGCTCAATCGACACTTTGTTAAAAGAGTAGGGGAAGTGCAGAGCGGAGAGGAGTGAACGAGTGAGAGGAGAGGCAGAGAGAGCCCCTTGGTTGGGGCGCTTGAGGAGGAGCGTGTTCTCTGTAGTGTGCTCAGCGTTTCGTCAGCGTGACAGCAGGCTGTGTGTAGTGCGGGGGGCGGAGTGAGCAGGGAGCGTACGGAGCGGGGAGCTGGACTACGGAGTGCGAGTGTGAGAACTAAGTGACAAGTTTGAGTCCAGATGTGAGCCGAACAAGACAGTAGCGAGCCTTACAATATGACCACTCCTTCAAAAATAACAATCAGCCGCAATATAGACGATATAATCGCTGTAGTGCCGTTTTTTGTTGAATCCTTCGTTTTTCTCACAGAGGTTCACATCTATTTGGAACGTGAACAGAGATAAACTATATATTATGTCGGGAACAACAGCCACATTTCATAGTGTAACAAATGCCGTGCTGTTTGGGTGAGTGAACCGATGCGATGAAACAAATAACAATGTTATTATACCAGCTAAGAAAAAATGTGAAATACGTTATGTTATGTAGTATATTCCTAAGGGTTTTTGTATGTACACAAAAAACTATTTGTGAATACTCATAGACCATGATGTTTATGTATATACATCTTCTGGGAAGAAGTCGTAGAGTGAGTAATACCATGATACCAGCCTGCCTGCTCACTATCTCTTCTGTTTATTTCTCTTCTATTTTTTTCTCAGTGAAAGTCCTACTACTGCTGATGTTTCCCATAACAGAACATAATGCCATGAATCCTGTGCTCCACAACTTTTTTACCGGTACATTTTTTTCTACGACCATGGATGGTGGTGATGGTATCAGTATCAAAATTCACATACAAATATTTGTTTCACATCACTACAATGAAAATGAAACTGCACGGAACAGAAATTTTCGCATTTGGCGAAGCAAACAACCATAGTGAAAGATACGACCAAGAAAAGCACAGAAAAAAAGCAGGGACAAAAAAATGGAAGAGCGTGTTACCATTAAATAACTAAGCATTATAGGAGGAGGCATTCTCACTGAAATTGTTAAAACGGTTGAGATGCACGAACCCAAAAAATCTAAAGGCGAAAATTTCAACCTTTCGCCAAATCATACACTTACATACCTCCACAGAAATAAAAGGAGCGCTGGTCGTTTTTTACATTCTTGACGTAGCATTGTAAAACATTTAGACAAGTCTTATAGGAGCAACGAAGCCAAAATAATTTCGAGCTTATAACTCAATTCCTACATACATACATTTTATCATATATACATACATATTAGAGTTTGGTCCTCCCATAAACATTTATGTTGGAAACTGCTGACTGTGAAAAAAGAAAGGAAAAACTTATCCAGTTGGCATTTTTTTATGCAAAACTTAAAAATTCACATGTCAAACTCATTTTATGAATATGTAAGCTCTCAATATAAAGGAAATGCCTCGAGTACATTTTCGATGAAGCTTTCATAATGCTGTCTTGTTTGTTGCCAAATAACAAGTCACTTGCATACATGGTTCATTCATTCATTCCATTGCATATATATACAGACTCCAGTCAACGCTTATGGTTATTGCCATACCGGTAGATTCAGCAAAATATATAGTGTTATTCTGAGCTATTACATTACGCAATACGCAATGCATGCAAGTATACGTCGTGTGTTTATGGCTTGTCACAACATTTTGTAAATCGAGAAATACTGTAAAAAGGACATGGCTTTACTAATAATATGGTAGTCTTGTTTCATGTTAGTATTATTAAAGAAAATACTTTCTCTCTTGCCAGTATTATTACTGCTACGATTCTAATTCCAAGTCTGAGCCAGCAGTTCAAGTCATATATCTAGATCCTGCATTTTACATAATATCTTTATTCCTCATCTCATACTCTTGAAGAGACCGATTCCAAGTATGCACTTTATTTTGGCTTGTAGATGCAACCGTTGATTTGCTTCAAACAGGAAGTGGGCAAATACGTGCATAAAACACGCTTACAGCAAGTCTGCATTTTCTCAAGCCCTACCTATGTTGTTTTATTCGTTTCAATTCATGGTATCATGAAGCGGGATTGGATCGGAAGAGGTTTCGATGAGGGCATATGGGAAGAGCGCATACAAAGAAGTGTAAGGTGGCCAAGAAAGCAATTCTGAAATAGTCGGTGTGGTGAACCATAGGTAGGTGTACCGTGAACAGTGAGGCCGACAAGGAAGATCAGTAATAAAGGGGACTAGGAAATGACACGCAGAGAGACATCAGAAAGCATAAAGATTATTAATCACCATGAGAGCATTCGGAAGCGGCTGCGGTGAATAGGTAGCGAAGGGAGTGGGAGAATATGCGGCTACCTATTGAAAAATACGCAGGACTGATGAGAGACGCTCGCAGAGCAGCCCTCAAGATGTGGCTGGGATACGCGTGGAGGAAGCTTGAGAGAAAGTGTGGCGCCTAAGCGCATGATTTGGAAGAACCAGAAGGATGGTAAGGATAATCGGGAGTCGGAGGAGCTAATGTGGTGTGATATGTTTCGACGTTTTAGATAGCTGAAGGAGAATCGACCCTGGTGCCCGAGACGATGACGCAAGCATTTTAAGGAAAAGATAGAATTAGATAGGAGGTCTAGACGAATGAAATTCCAAGAGGTGGATGTTGATGGAGAAAAGGGTATTTATATTAGTGTGACAGAGTGGAAGAGGTGTTAGAGTGATATATGTCAATTTACCAGGCTGCGCAAAATGTATCGCTGTGTAAGAGATTGAGCGCAGCGCGGTATACGAAATCGAAAAGAAGAGTCCGATGGACCAGCAGTATGGTGGTAGAGAGTGACGCGCAATGGTGTAAATGATGACTGCTTGTCTTTGAGTGGTTAGGCTCGTGCACTCTTACTTACCGATTCCATTTAAGTGCATAATATGTAGAAAGTTTTCTGCAGGAGCCCAGACTAATGATGTGTTGACGGCCACCAGATTGGTCGATGTAAGGGCAACACTTTTGTTATCATACAAATAACTAGGCCAGTAAAAGGACTTGATCGCTACCTTAGAAATACAGCACACTGCGACTTTTAAAAAAACTATATAGATGCTCTACAAACTCGGAGAATATTTTCTGGGTGACAGAAGCCCAATATTTTGTTATTTGAGAAAACCGTAAAAGAAACAGTGACTGTCACTAAACGGATTAGCACAAAAACACAAACTCTCAACCATAGTTAATTTGGTAAGAAAAAACATGCTCTTAACATGTTTTCATTACAAGCCCTTATTCCCAACTCAATCGGAGAAACACACACATCCGCATACATATGTGGATGAAAGTCAAGGGAAAACTCACAATCAGGAACACGACACTCATTCGACTGCTGCAGGTGGCTCAAGTACCGCCGTTATATATACAGACACGGTGTGGATTGTCAGTGCGAGAGCTTGGTTGGTGAGCAAAACAAATACGAAATCCGACCAAGAAAAAAAGAATGAAATGCTCGTAGATAGCGGTTGACTGTCTGCATAAAAAGAAAGAAAGTGTGTGTGTATGAACAAGCAAGTAGAATATACCGCTTTTTGAGAAGGAGAACTTTTCTACTCTCTTTTCCCGAACTTAACAACAATATCTAGCTGCGTGTTTGCCAAGAGGTTTCACACAAGAGGATCACATCAAATTCACACCGACTCTGGGCGAGGCACAACGAAAGGAGTTCCGACCAGGTGCCCTTTCACGTTGTTGCTTCCGAGGAAAAGTACGAAGGTTTTGCACTGGAACTGCTAAGTTCGGTTTGACCTTAGCTTGTTCGCAATAACAATTCCTTCGCTCCTAAAAGGCTATTCGACAACTTAAATACACACTTACGTGTAAAAAATGAACCATCCAGTTTCAAATATTGCATATAGTAAAATGAGGGCTAGGATTACCAAAGTCCTCTTAAAATAATGCATGTTTTCGTGACGCTAATATGCAATGATGGTTTTCTTAATATGACACATTATTATAGCTCTTAATTGGAATGAAAAAAGACGGAAAAAATAATACGGAAACCCTTTTTCAATATTGACCATGTGTTGTTGGGCTCTGCTGCTGTGCACATTTGACTTTACATTTTTCCAGTCTCCCTTTTATGTCTCCGAGGAAGGAAATCCTTTATGGCAACGCAGGATCTAAACATTGCCATCACGTAAAGCATGATTTGTCCAAGTAAATATCAAATATAAAAATTTCTACACGTTCAGAATCCAAGGATATTCAGAGAAGCGGAAACTGATACGGAATACGTCACGTTATGTATATTTACCAGGAATAGACAATCCGAATCCCGCAAAGACCACGATCAACTTAAAGCAAGTAAAAAAACCTCTCTCTCATATATCCCAGCACACTGCACATATACAAACACAACAGATGGGGTTTATATTTACTAGCAAGAAAAGGGAAACTCGCATAGCTATCTGAGGTAGTACACATGGCATTGTATCGGGAGACCCAAAACCAGTAAAGAAAGGCTTACTCTCTCTCTCTCTTATAGCTCGTACTCAACAGAGCATTAGTAACACAATACAAGCGTGTGCGGTGTAGGGGTTCGTATTCGTAACCAGCATTGTCGTCCGTATACCCGGCATAGCAAATGCGTTTTTCTAGCTTCCCCTAAAGAAAAGTAGCTTGCCTTTGATTATCCTTTTCTATCGTCCTCAGTTTGATCTATACATCCCTATCCTGTCACATTAGAGCAGTTAAAGGAAAGCTCAAAGGAGAAAGCTATGATATATGAATGCGAATATGAATACACAGACCTCTCTGTCTGATACTCGTACTCTTCTCGAGTTGCTAGCAGCAGCTCACACGGTTACCTCAACTTCATGCATACGTATTCACATCCTGCCACAAAGCGAGAGCACTACAGTGGATGAATAGAAAATTCCCCTTCCTCCCGATTTCTTTCCTGTTCCATTCTTTTTCCCTCATTTTTACTTGGGCCACCAACTTGACTCTCTCCGCTGCACTGGGAAACTGGAACTGTGAGCGTGAATATGATTTTGCTCCTACTTCTTTCTCCCTTTTATCCTTGTGGATGAATCATCAGAAACTAGCTCAAAAGTTTTCCATTCAATGCTACGTTATATATGCTGAAGGTAACTTGCCCGTTCCGTTCTCGACTTAGCCACCGATTACAACCGAGAGCTTACTTTCCCTCTATCCGCACAAGTTTTCATTATCATTGTATTCCTCATCATGATGTGACTAACTGTATGCCTCAATGTAAATGCACGGGAATAGAATGGAACTGTGTAGCTTTCTTTCACAATTTAACATCAACGGAACACGTCATGGATTCGGAATGTAGTTTTTTTCCAAAGCTAATAACGAAAACTCGAGGCTTTCCCAACACTGTTTAGGTGTAAGTTCATACAGTACATTGGAAGTTGTTATAGATAGTTTGTGTAATTTGGCGAATAGGTAGGTACGCTTATTTACTTTCTGTTGTGATCACCCACAATATATATTCTTCGTGTAGACAGACTTTCCCGTCACATTCATATACTGTTCTAATAGTAAATAACTCGTTTTATGGTAGTGTGCATTGAAGAAAAGCTTATTTTAATACATTATTACGTATATAGCTAAGAATAAAGTAGATTATGGTTGGTGACTGTACTCACCATGTTTTTTCAGCCTCGTTGCTTTCCCTATCTGCTTTCCTTCAGTTAGAATCAACTTTCATCCTTCACGTATTATAATCATGCTGCTCTTGTGTACACTGTAATTTCAAGCGCCATTTATTGCTAGGTTATCAGTGACACGCATAATATGCTCTTATATTATTATATTGCACGACATACCTACCCTCACACGTAAACGCTAATGTTATTAATGATGATAAACTATATTATATTACATTTGCGAAACCCTATCTCGTCTTTTCCGTCAAAATTAATTAGGAAAGTGTGTCGGTGCCTGATGGTTTGAAGGCTTTGCTAAACAAGGATTTTTGGAAAGTTCTCCCTGATGATGAGATCTCTGTTACCAGTGCTTCTCATATTGTTCATCGAGCAAGTGTAGTTCATTGTGTAAGGTGATGAAGAAAAGTTTTATGAGTGTTGAAAACAGTGATGGTGATGATGTGCTTATTTTAGTAATTTCATCAAGACAACTTGAGCAGAGTTAATGTTAATTCCTCATTTTTCAGTTGGTTTCATTACGAGCTTTGCTTAAAAGCTATTTTTTCATTGCGGAAATTAGTGTCACGCTTGAACGTATGAATCCTAGCAAAATTAAAAAGTTATTATTAAATTATTACTAAATCAGCTTAGCGCAACGCATTTTCAGTACTAAAAATCACATTACAGAACAGTAAGTGTACAGTCTTTCAACGTAATTCAAATGCTTCAAATGTGTAACATCATCATTCAAAAGACAAATTAGTTTTTCACCACCTCAAATAAATTATCTGAATAAACTAAGCGTGCCTGTAAGCAGTTTTCTACTTGTGACATAAATCAGGACGACATAATAATTTAAGGTGTACAATCTGACACCATGATGGAAGGCTTTGGACTTGGGCCATTACCTCATGGCTGGGAGTGTAAAATGGAACCGAAAACAGGACGACTGTAAGTTAAATCAACTTTCAACAACAGCCACATTTGTACTCAATGTAATCATGATATTTTGCTGCAAGTATTCATCGAAATACAGGTAGCGTTACTGACTTTGAGTTGACGTTGACAGTGAATACCTATGCAAAACTTATTTTTAGCCGCTAGTAGGTACCAATAACACCAACCTAAACCCCGTAACATTTCAAAAGCGCGTGTCTACTGCCTGTCAACTGTCAATCGCTGTCTCAACTCGGAACTATATGTTGTAATTTCAAGGTTTCTAAAGTTGTTGGCTAACCCCAAGTAATGACTTTCACCAATTGTAAAGATGTCAAGTGTCATGTCATAATGCACGGTATATGTCGATATAAAGTTACAGTTCCGACATTTATTATGTACCTCCAGGGACTTTAATAAAAAACAACAATGTTTGTTGAGCTAAACAGTTACTCCAGATCAAACCACAAGGAGTTTTATTCCATTCAAAAACAGATATAACTTTCAAACCAACTTTAATATTGTTGTAGACAAAAGTGCTCTTTGATCTAAAAGATACATATCTTGAAAATGCTTCAAATGCCAAAAAAACACAGCAAACCCTTATTGTGAAACTGTTTAGTAACAAAAATCAATAACTTACGTTTATAACAGAAGTCGTTACACCAACTCTGAGCATGTCAATCCATCATATATATCCAAGCGTCTAGATCCGTCACATCCAATTAGACTAATGGCATTAATGTAGCATGTTCCAATGTTCCAATTTCTGGGAAATCGTAATCCAACTGTTTGTTTCTCCTCAAAATAAATGTCACAGCGTTTCAAAAATAGGGATGAAAGTAATATTTCACTAGAAGCAATTTAAAGTTGATACATGGCTTCAGTGTTGTCATTTAATTTAGTTAAGCACTATTATTCTTCACGGATAATGGATGCTATATGAACATAACATTCAGATGAAAATGTATATCTTGTGCTCACTAAAATGTCTAGTGTATTATTGTCTCTTCTTATTTCACTGATTGCGAATACAAATCCACTTCTTGTAGAGCTCAATAAGCCTCTTGGGCAGAGCACGTGTGCAAATTTAATTAGAATCAAATCAACAATATCATGCATTAAAGCATTCAGATTGTAATAATCATAATGGCATGTACGGAATATACAAACACTTTCCTCCGGTCTCCTTTGATATGAGTTGGAGATGAAGTTGAATGTAATATTTTGTATTATGTGAAGTCACAAAGGTGTGTATACATAAACCACATAAAAATGTCATGTGTTTACATTTTCTCTAGGTATTTTATAAACCATCCGGGCAAAACCACAACTTGGGATGATCCCCGTTTGAATTTGATTCCTCCTCCACCATACCACATTGCAGTCAGTCAGCCCACCACCTATTTCGAGGTCAGTCAACAAGTTTTACTGGAACAGAATGCATGCATGATAATAATGTGCCACTATTACTATTAACTTGGTCTCTAATATGGGTTTGTGAATGCATCAATGCATGTGGTATATCAATTCAGAGCTTACAAAAATGCATAGAGTGGATGATGAATCTTGCAACAGTACCAAAATCCAATGCTGTTACAAATATGCATAAAAGTATCCCATTCAATGTGTTTTACACTTTAGACAACCTAAGACCAATGACTTGAATGTATGAATGTGTACGCTAAATCCAGCGTGCCTGCGTATGTTTCTTAAGAAAAATGAATCGTTGCGTGGACAGACTCGTTCCTTGATAATCACGAATATTTGGGAAGGAAAGCACATTGATTGAGTAATTTCAAATGAATTACTTTATTTGATTTCGTTGTGAAGCTGGAATTGATAGAGATCGGTATTCACACCTTAATGCTAATCTTATATAATTTAGGTAAAGAGAAAATAGCATGCAGTTTTCTTGATGTTTGCAATAGTATCATTTATCATACATGTTTTTAGCTTTACTTTGTTCATATTTGTTTGATTTGGCTGCAGCAAAATTCATCTAGCTGTTTGAGCACAACATTATGTAAAAGGGCTTTATTGGATTATCTACGGTCACTGTTCTAAAAAGTTAGATAAAGTTAATTGAACCCTAATTATAATCTTACTTGGGCTAAGAACAATGTTGAAAACTAACAGACTATGCATGGTTGTATGTATGAAGTATGAAGTATGAAGCTTATCTGACAACACTGTCAAGATGTCATTACTTGTCACGCATGCAATTTGAGTATTTGAGAGCACTATCAAAATATCGATAATAGGATGGACCATTGGTGTAACGATGAATAAATGAGCAAAATGTTCAACGGATAAACTGAGATAGCATTTAATGCAATGCTTCACCATCGATCCTACATCATTAAGCTGGCGAATACGTTTCTCGCGTGTTGTTTATCTTGATGTCACTAAACGAAATTGTATCACATTAGCTGGTAGATTTACAGGCTGGAATCATTATTTGCAGTGTCATTGGATTGCAATTGCGTTGAGCTGAAAACGAACTGAATAATTTGCAAAGACCAATGAACAAACGTAACATTCCAATGTGATATCGAACCTTTGAGCATATTGTCAAATCAGTCGTTAGTTTTATTTTGAAGCGTCCATCTTTCGACAGTTCTTTTATTTTAATATAATGTAGGAACGAAGAATCCATTATTACAATATGCTTTTGAATATTTTGATTCGTCTTTGACAAATTTTAGTTTCATGGAACATGCCTGTAATATATATGGGCAATGTGCAATCAAATTCAAAAAGGAAACCAAATCTCTTGTGTCATAAATCGGATTTTTTTTTTTACATATAACGTCCTCCAGTCAACCATGTATTGACGAAGCTGGCAATATAATAAATTTGACTCCCTTCTAATAAAATAATATCTGACACTCACTCAGCATGACCACCACTGACTTCTTTGTTGCCATTACCTGGCATAAATAATGCAAAAGCTGTTGACTAGACTCTGAATTCCATACAATTTACTATGCACCTGACGTATCCAATCTAATGCATGCGAAATACTAGTCATTCACCAGAGTCACAGTCACACAATTGCAACCAAATCAGATATGGTTTCGTGATATCATGTCTATCAGCTTGATCTTTTTGTATACACAACACATACCACTTTTCACTCCATTTTTCTTGCAAGGCAGAGAAAGGCATAAAAAACATTAGGGACCATATGCAACTTGTACGTGCTTGCATGTAATCTTTTTCGGTGTAACTTTTTCCCTGTTTCATTATTATTTCCCTAGTCAGTTCTTTCATATTTCTGGTTTATATTCGGGAGCTTTGACTTGTACCAAAAAGGAAAATTTACATCACCCATGTATTATTTCGATGGAAAAAATGATATGTTACGGGAATAGAGTACGTATTACTATGTGTGTTCCTGGCAGAGTCGGTGAATTTGAAAGAGCTCATGCATAGATCCCAGAGTCCCAAGACAGGAAAAAAGTGATGGAATATGAATATTATGCTCAATTTTGTACACCTACCTCCCTGCCTATTTCTCATTCATCTTCCGAAAACTTTTCATGTTTACATGCATCGTGTTGTGTCCTGACAATATAATAAATATAAAGTACTCGGAAATTCGGAAGTACTGCTCGTTTTCCAACAACCACGCTTACATTTTTACAGACACATGTGAAGATAATAGTATATGATCCGTCGCACCGATCTGACCGATCAATGTCGCTTTCACTCACTCAACCCATTCAAAACTTTTCCCGTCACTCCTTGATCATTATTATATGCATATCATAAGTCATGCGTGGCTGAGTCTACCTCCTCGGAAATGAAGCAAATATTCATAGGTATTAGAAATTTATTGGCTTATACAATTTTTATGAGAACATGATTTTAATCTGTTGTCAAAACGTCATGTAAAATGGACATTAGGTTTTGGTTTAGACAGGAAAGGAGTTTTCTTGTACATGACTGCCTGACCGATCACACCACCACTTACTTCACCGTGGGTTAAAAATGTACGACTAATGTGATTTGCCTAGCGGAGAATATCATATCACGCTTGAATTATTCTTGAGGGTGAAAGTTACACTTCGATTTTTGCATGTTCACCCTCTATTTTCTACACTCTTTTTTTTGGGCACAATGTTTTTTAATGTGACAGCTTTCGATGGTATCTCTGTCAACTTGTGTTTCTTTCTGTTTCATAAGTTGCACAGCTAGCAGCCTCCATATAACATGGTTGTTCACACTTGCACGTACCATTTTTGTAGGAATATACGATATATTTATGCATACTATAAGACGTAAGTAAACTTGAATGACAATAACAAGAAGGAGAGAAAAAGGGAGTTTGGGTATGACCACGGTTAGATGATGGTCGTTTTACTCTAATACTAGCAATAATGTCGTAAGAATGGCAATTTGAAGGCAAGCTCCATGCATACCTTTCGCAAATGGTAGAAAATGGAGAAAATGCAACCCAAGCTGAAGGAACCAGTAGAGTTTGCAGCATAACCAACGCATTAATTTCCGGTTTCCTCTGAAGGAGTCATGATAAACTACGGTTGGGAATAGATAAATTACATGTTTGACAGCTATAAAAAGAAATTATTGTCTCATTTATCGCTGCCAACGCCTCTTGTTGACTAATGAAGTTCATCTGGGGAAATATTCAGAAGGTAGGCTGCACAGACAGCTCAACCAAGTCCTAAAGGCCTATATATTGTACTCCAACAGAACGAACGAGCCAAGTCATTCATGGAACATTAAGGCACATTTATCAAGCAGGTAGGCATGGAGGAGCTCTATCCGAGAATAATAGCATTTGCCACACAGCTTTCCCAACATCTACCCACCGAATCAAATAGACTGTGTTTGTGTGGCTATACATAGCTGTTACAGTCTTGTTGAGGAACATATATATATTGTAACACATCTACTGATAGAAGTACTGCAACTACAAACACTAGCAATCTAACAATCTTCACTTTCCACTAAAAGTTGCATTTTCTACCAGAACTTGATGTGAAGGCGTTCCCTTCACACAAGTACGATTGGGCTCCCTCTCCAACAACCCAACGGGAATGTGAAAGGAAGCGTCAGGTGCGAGAGAAAACACATTTTGCAGACTTTATGATGAAAGATTATAATCCAATTAAAAATGAAATCACGTATCTCAAATACTGCAAGAGACCAAAAAACTTGCTTGTAGGGGTTAAGTAATTAACAGCATAGTCATTTATTCGAGCCAAGTAGCAAGGAAAAAAGGCCGACGTCTTTGTTATTTCAGTTATTTTATAATAGCAAAATAAACCGTGTTACTCTCTTATATTGTGTGCGTGGCTTTTCCAGTTGACTTACCGGTGGGTTTGACAGGAAACTCATAAATCTCCTCACTTCATGTCTGATGACAATAATGCTAACTTCATCTTTTACATTGACTGCACCAACAAAACATTATTTAAAGACAAATAGGGCTTACTCATGGCCGGAATGAGACACTGATTTCTTTGAAGTTAAGCAGGAAAAGGTTATTTTGGAAAACTATTAGCTGACTTTTCTACATGAAATTTTTGACGTGTAAATGAAATTTGTTTGATATTTATTTGGCAAAATTATTTTCTCTAATTTTATCTTTTTTTTCTCCTTTTCTAAAGAGTAAGCCTATAAATTGTATAGGTTTAACTTGAAGGTGATCCAAAAATAAAGGTTTTTCAGGACGCACAATCAAACCATCTTAAGTATAATATTGTACTGCATATTTTCCTAAATCGTTTGCGTATTATTCCATTGGATTGGCATCCAATTTTCGATTTGGTTATGGCAAACATTTGCGTTTCGATGAGAGTTTTATCACAAGTTCATTTACGTATATGGTTATGGTGTAGCAAAAGGGAGAATTGCTCTCGACTATGAGCACAATATCGTTCCATCAAAGAGCTCGTTTTGTTCTATCGTGTTTCTGTTTATGCGTCTTGTTGGATCCTAATTCACCTCCTCCATTCCTATTTCATAGGCTCTCCAAAAACCGTGTAAACATTATTCGATAGGATATTATGTGTAGAGTGAAACGATTCGCATTTCCCATAGGATATTACGTGGGATACCATTTAGAATAAATTGAGTCTCTTTCATTCAATATGTACTTGGGTGAAAGAGGGAGAAAGAGGTGCTCAAGTGTTATGCCGAAGTAATATCGTGAAATGGGACTTAAGCCTTTGAAGAAATTGTAATAAACAAACAGAGATGCTTAGAGAGGAAGGTGCCGATGTTTACATTATAAATGTGTAGGTTTTATATCCTTTCCTTTAGAAAAGATACGAATGATGAGACTGCATGGGCTATACCCAAGCTATAATGAAGATTTTCAGAAACTTCAGGGCTTATGCATGAATGAGTGTAAACATTTATTTATGTATGTATAACATGGACTAGCTTTGAAGGTATCAAAAATTCCTATTTAGCTTTAATATGAAACACTTTCAACAAAGTAGAAAGAGTGTATTTCGAGTAAGCTTGGACATTTTGAAGCCAGGTTGGCTATGCTTAAAATATAAATATCTGATTTTGTGTTAGACTTCATTGCACGTTGGCTAGCATCTTAAAGTAGCTGTATCTATGTAGGCTAGTCGGGTGTAAATAAGTAGTACAGCAAGTCTGGCAATATTTTGCAATATTATGTATTTTGGAAAGGACAACCCGAAACTGTATTAATGAAAACTAAATAAAGTACAAAACATCTTATGATGAAAGAAAGTAAAATGTACACACCGACAGAAAAGTGATTCTAAAAAAGTGACTGCCCAACACAAAGTTAGCAATGCTTTCCCTGCAAAGTTTTTTCATAAAGTTTTATGAATAAAGAATCAACAATTAATCAAGTTCAATTTTTCATGTGACATTCTCATTCAGATTTTCGATGAAAAGAGAACCATCTGCTTATGCCTGCTTGGTTGTTACCAAAAATAGAGTCCAATTCAAACTAATCTTGACGAAATTACAACATATAAACCAAGGCAATTTGTAAACTCACTTTGTAGGTGTGAATTTCAAGCTATTTTGCATATGAATACTCATATTATGCATGACCCTTTACCCTTTGTAAAAATAACATGCATTCCACAAAAGTAAAGGAACGAGACAACACGTCACGACTCGCCACTTCGGAATTTTGGAAGCACATTTGAAATGATGTACATAATTTATTTAAGTATTTTTAGGGATTTAAAGTACATACGTTCACAGAATCTTCAACAAGCAGAAGACAGTGTGGTGACGTGCACCAATTTTGCCCAAAAGTATTTGAATATATTAAGTTGACCCGATTAAATTAATGCATTATTTAGCTCAAAGTAATAACAAACAGGTTAAATATTTCATTTAAATCCTAAAAAGTGACTGACATTCACTGTTAACTGCATGGCAAACAGTTTGAACAAATTGACAAATTTTAAAGGTAGAAATAGACTCACAAACAAATTGCAGAACAAGGTAAAGCACCACGATAGAAAGTGTGAGCTTTAGATGTGTCTACACGGTAATGTAATGGTGATAGATGAAATTACCTTGGCTCTAGCACACAAGAACGTAGGCAGCTCAAACCGTTGCTGATAACGTAGCATAAAAATTGCTTTGTTTTGAGCACAAAGCAGTATTACAAGGGTGTTAACAGTGCTTAAAGAAGAGAACACATTTCTTTTTAAAGTGAAAGTATCATTAACAGATTTTTATGTTTGTGGCAATTGGTATGCATAGGATGCCGGAGGGAGTCGTTGGTCGAGCCCAGTGCCAAGTTTAAGAGGATTTACACTACACCGAAGAGGCTCATCACCGAGGCTTGGTGGATCCCCCAGAATTGCGCCCTCACCGACGCTTCCTCCAAAAAATCTCAGGAATGAGCAGTTGATTCTTGAAGGTGGCCAACGAGTCTCAGGAGCTCACTCATCTGCAGCAAGCAGCAGCGCTCCAAAACAGCAACAGCAATCTTATCATTCTCAGCAGCAACAACAACAATCACACCAGCATCATCATCATCATCATGAGCTCGACACGTGCATCCCGTCATCTACCTCCCCTCAACCTGGCCCATCCAACTTTCTGGGCTCGAGCAATAAAATTATATCAAGTCAGGTGGAAACTACAAATGAAATGCCATTGCTCGAACGACCCCAGTCTGCTCGCTCCTATACCAGCTCATCTTACTCCGGAGTTCCTGCTAGTTTCCTCAGTAATTGTGATCCTGACACGGCGTTCCGTGCAGTTTGCGCTATATTTCCAACCGCCGACGAGCCACATATTCGCCATTTGTTTCATAAGTAAATAATGAGATTCATAAATTTTTACCCTGTAGTAGTAGTAGCATGCTCTCATTCATACCAACTACATGCAAAGACGTAATTCATGATATGAACTCACGTACTCGATAAGCAGAGTAGCGTAAGCATGCATATTATGTCCGCTGACTTTTATGAAAAATAGTTTTGAACTGCATCCTTCTAAAGAAACCCTATCTTTGAATAACGTCATTTTTCTTAGGTACCATAATCGGGCAACGCTCGTTGTTTCCGCGTTACAAGTCGAGAAGCATCCTGTTGTTAACGACATTGCACAGCAGTTGCAGCTCTCTGAAATTTCTCCCAAGAAGGATGGTGATACGGACACGATCACATCCATATGCGGAGACTCCAAAAGCATTGGGGTCAGCTCACCGTTTAAAGTAAACAGGTATGTATACTAAGTACTGGCGTTTCATTAGCGGGTCTAAATATTTTATGTCGTTGATAAAAACTATGAATAATAAATTGAGTCCTTGTGCTCTGCGGACTGGGCTGTGTTGTTGATTACTAAAGAATGGACGCCATAATAATGTTTACTCGTGTTAAACTCGTAGTTACACAACGGGCAGCCCGGCCAGAACAGGAACACCCATTTCTTTGCTGAAATTCAGCAATAACCAGTCATCTTTGGGAAGTTTGCACACTCGATGGGGCTCACCGTTGTTGTCAATGTCTCCTCAGCTTCAAATGGTAAATGTTTGCTTACCAAATACAATTACCATTCTTCAAGCCTCCATGCCGAGGGGCTACTAGCTGTGTACTTGATGTGCATTCATTGTAGCAAGTTCATGTGACGTCGTGTGAAAGAGGGTTGGGTGCCTTATTGAGCATATTAGACCGATGTTTCTGCAGTAGCTACTACTGCTACATGATATGTGCACATCAAGTTTACAGTAGCATCCTCAGGATCATTCCATTCTTTGTGAAACTAGGGAAAGTAAAGTAAAGTGAAAGGCTTAACAGGTCATGAATTTTAATGTCATCAAAGGTGAAAGAAGAAGGGAAGCTGACAAAGAGTCCGAAGATGAAACTCAAATACATGAAAGGAATATTTCCTGCAGCTGATGAAACGTTTCTCTTGGATGTGCTCACCTCATGTGAAAATAATGTGCAGAAAGCCTCAGAGAAAATGCTTCGGAAGGGTTTCACTCGAACCCCACCTCCTAAGTAAGCATCATGAATGATGAATAGTTTTTGTTGTACTGGCTCATATATTTATGTACGTATATTTTCCCACTGCTGCTGCACAATATGCAGATAAATCCACATGCTCCTTTTTTACTTTCCCTTTCATCCCACAACTTTTTTTCTCTTTGAAGCTTTCACTCCTTTGTCTCGAAATTCCTTGCATTCTCTGCGGAAATATAAGTCCATTTTTTGGATGTAGAAATTTTTTTTTGTGTGGAGATGAAAGTGTATTATGTACTTATTTGGCTTTATTCAAATGTTCTTTTTCATGACAATCACTCAAAGACCGGCGAGGCAAAAGTGGCTGGAAGTCAAGACACTTATTGAGAAACGGCAAAGAGCAATCGACCAGCAGAGGATAGGGTTAGTTTTGGATATGGCAGAAGGAATCGAGTCTCCATTTCCGACACCCGTTCTTAAACCAGCCAGGCCTCACTTGTCCGTTAAGGAGAAAGCGGACGTGAAAGTCAGGCTACTGAGCAAGTTCCCAAATCTTCCAGAGAGGTTTGTTGAATGGGCTCTTGAAGTTGCGATGTATGAAGTTGGGAAAACTGAAAGACTTCTTCAGTCGTTGGTCCCAAGATGAGTTCACAGATGAGTTCAAGCCGTTTGTTGTTGCTGCTACCTCTACCACAGCTAATAATAATGAAACAGCTCCACGTTCAAAGCAAGAAACTCATCAGCAACAGCAAAGGCGAAGTAAGTTTCTAGTAATAATAATAATTGCTTGCTATAGCTGACAACCCCATTTCCTCGCATACCGCTAAGTCCACATTGGAAAACTGGGCTCGTTTAGTGACGACGAAATTGTGCATGCATGAAACTGTCTGTGTACTACTGTTGTGTTGTGTACACACTTACACGATGGTCCAACCAAACTTAATTCCTAGTGTAAATTCAAGACAAATCCCAGAAAGAATTTGGGAAACGCTGCATGCTCCGAGTGTTTATTGAATTAGTCTGCCATTCTCAAACAAGTTAGTTCTAATTTGCTCTGCTTTTATTATTCGTTTCCCCTCACAGTTCGCTTTGCTGATGGGCTGACAACATCGGAATTTGAATCTACAATGTATGACAGTAACGCCATCGACAGACTTGCCATCACTGCAGGTTTCCAGACTTTAGGTGATATGGTCGACACACCCGACAGCGGCTACTTTGAGCTTGACACGAAGTCAAGAAAGAAAAACTTTATTAGCTCGTAAGTTTCCCGTAATTATCCCTTTATTTGCACCATGTCAGAGGTATATTTAAGAAGATGCTGGTGCTGATGCTGACTGTGTCACAAACTAGCTCTTGGCTTTCTCTCTCTCTCACTCTCATGTTCTCCTTTATGCACTCTTTATTTCGTGGGGAAAAGCCGTGCAGAGAAAAGTTGTTTCCCTCTCTGACTCAACTAAAACTTTCTCTTTTTAACAGGCTATTCGGGATAAAATATGAGAAGGACAAATCCTTTGTTCCAACTAGTCAAAATGCCAGAGGTCCCAACTCAGCGCTTGCTAGAGGACCTAATCCGTCGTTCGTGCAGTAAGTACATATTTAAAAGAAAGCATACTAAAGTATTACAGGGCTTAGCTGCTAATTACAAAGGATGCTGCCTCAAGCTTAGGCTAATCCCGTAATTTAATATGCAAAAAGCAGAGGACTTAATATTATTATCCTCTCACTTTCCCGTGTTAGATCCAACTATATCCCGACATTGGGCCCGAGTTCTGTGAGCAAAGGTCCTAACCCTAATCTACGCCAAGGTGGAGGTGGTACAGCACAAGGACCTAATCCATCCCTCGCCAAGGGCTCAATATGGTCCAGAAAACCACATTCAACGGAACAGGTGGCCATGCATCATGTTGCAGTTGAAGGATAAGTGAATATGAGTGAAAATTATGAGAAATGTGACTTTATTTTATCACTATACAAACTGTATGTAGGTAGGCAGCAAGTCAGAAGCTAGAGCTGCTGCTGCTGAAAATAATATTTGCGTAAACTTTAACATACAGATTGCATTCTTACGCTCTACACACGCATTATTAAATAGCATCATCACTTACTGGTCAAAGTTTGAAAACTGAAAGTGTTTTGAATTGTTACAATTGTCGGCGTTTGTGCTTGGTTGCCATTATGCCTATTACAGTAATATTATATGAGCACTTTCTAAAGCTTCAATTACCATTACATACGTCCATTGTGCCAGCTTTATTACGATGTTTGTAAACAAATATTTTTGAAGTGCCAGCTCGGTTCTTTGCCATTCAAGGGATTGTGTGCAATTTAGGTTATTTAACAAAGGCATGTTTATGTGTTTAACGTTGGTCATTAACCTTAAGGAAAGTACAAAACCATATTAATTCCAATACACTGCTAAGTAGACAATGGTACTTAATTGTAACGAATTTCTCTTTCAAGATATTCCATCCTCTTGTTATGCAAGCATACATACGTATTAGGTGGTTGTCATTCCGCTAAATTCAGATCGTACGTAGACACCATATCCAAACTCGTTGTTCATGTAAACTACTGCCACGTGTCCGTGTTGAAAGTTCAAGTGATTTTATACTCATTCACTTGTTCAAAAAACATGATAATGTTTAAGTAATAAGTCCTTCTCTTCTAGTAAGTATGTATATATTATTCTATAGGTGTAACAGCAGGAGGGAATATTTTAGAGGCAGTGAGGAAGAGGGAGAGAGGACACGTGAAAACTTTTGTATTGTAAAGAATAAAACTTGGCTTTGGAGAAAGTATACCTTTACAATAAAGCCTTTGTATTTGTACACACGACAGTATTTTCAGATAAGTAAGGTAATTGATGATCTTCAATCACAAACTCCCTCCGTGCCAAACTGCAATACCAGTGTAATGAAAATATTTTACATAAAAAGGCTCTCCTCTCTCACTTTTCGTTGTGTTTAGGATGTGAGCCAGAAAAGTTATTAACTGTCAACTGTACGTACCTGTAAATAGAAATTGAGCAAAGTAATTAATGTATGATGATGCTTCAATTGTGTAAAAGTGTAAATGATTGAGAGAGATACATTCATGTAAGGATTGTGTACGTGGAGTCTTAGAATCTTCCATATTATGTCTCCCTACAGTTTGTACCATAACAGTTTCGACATACATACCTAAATACCTAATTCAATTCAGGAAATTCCATTTGTGGAAAGTAATTATTAAAAATAATATTTACATAGTGTATTCAATGCACTACTGAATCTCAAATACTTAGATGTGATTCATTCACGACACGATAGACAGTTTACAAAATTTACCCCCAAATGGTACTTTAAACTAGAGTAAAAATTATTAGAAATTATGAAAACTAGCATATAGATATTATTATCCTGTAGAAATTGTCGGAAACAAATACTGTCTAAGAACGAAATAATATTTGGAATGTTTAATGAAGTCGGATAATAATTTTAAAGATATTGAAAAATGTGATGTGTCAATAATGCTATAATATAGAGCAAAATAAATCGTATTCCGGTAAACTGGTTGGTCTCGTTCTTGTTTACATATATTAACATTCCGTTATTTCATGGAATTCATTCATTCAAGATATTTTCAATTGAAAACACTACAAAGTCGACATTCTACAAATTGTCTCGGCCCTCCTGACCATCTCATGATTAATTACGCTACTACGCACATATTCGTTTCTGATATACATAAACTGGTTGATAGAATTACATGCTTCAGTGTTTTTAGTTTTATGCAATCATGCTCTGACGCTATCAGAGTTAGCACTCTTATGTAAATTGCAAATGACAATATTTATACTTCTGGAGTTATATTTATGTTCCAGCAGTTTATCAATAGAAAATAGGCCGACGCTGAGTGAGAGTGTATTGTATACCGTGACTGGCTACAATAAAACATCAACGAAGTATCGTACGCAGCAAATATGTGGGTGATGTGATAATCTATGAAATTAGGTACACATACTTACTATACGCAATGAATCATTTAAGATTCCAATCGCATACCCATGCATTGTGCATGTCAAAAATGTTTCGTAATGAGGTGCTGATATGAGTGTTTCAAGATCGATATATAAGCAGGATCCTCCAACCCATTCATGGTCACCACAATAATTAACGCAAGCAATCTAAATCCATTCCCACAAATGCATTATGACTTGCAAAACTTGATGCAAAACTACAAGAGGAAACACTCATCTCCCGTCACGTTTAACGCTCTTGCATTATAATTTTACATCTAGTATGCGGCATTGTCATGAATTAATAATTCCGAATTCTCTTCTCGCGTTTTACAATACACCTCTGTAATCTCTGATCGCATGCTTGACTGCTTATCTATTCAGAACACACCTCTCCTGTGTTACACACGGATTTAGTCAGTCAATAAATATCCCTACTACAAGCCTCTCCAGTCGAAGGTTTTACATGACATTACAATACTAATGGGTTTCTGAGTTAAGTGCATGAGAATATACAAACAGTTTATGAGCACCCAGCATCTGGTTTGATACAAAAAAATAGAATAACAAATTTATCTAGCTAAATTAACTTCCCAGAAATTGAGTGAGTTTGCTAGTTGCTTCATTCATTGACGATAAAATTCAACATAACATTTTTGGGATGCCTCTGAGTCGTTGCACCTGCAAAATGGACCAACCTGGAAGTAGATGTCGGTATCACCGGGAGCACAACTTTGATGTTTCAAGTCTGGGTAACAAATTATTTGAATGAGTTGTAATTTGTAATAATATTGTTGTGCTTTCTAATATGAGGATTTGTGCCATTTTCAGAAATTTTGGCAAGAGGTAGGGTTTCTCCCGACCTACTTCAATCCCCAAACAAAAGGCACGTGTCATCTCCAAGCAATCAGCAAAATTCCAGCTTCACATTTGAAGAAAAGTCTCCATCTAAAGGGCAGCCCCCAAAGAAGCAGGATATGGAAACCACCTACCAAAAGGATTTTTGTCGAAATAGCGGACTGGGCGTGAACATACCAATTCAAAATGGCAAATAGTTTTATCCTTTCCATTTGCTTAAACTTTTGTGTACAAAATTACTTTTATTTTTATAGCTATGTAGCATACTTGTACTTTCTAAAGAATACCGTTGATTTTCCACTCTTCCAATCTCTTCCCAGATAATGAGAGAATTTCATCGAATTTTATAAAAAGCTAATACTATTGCTACAATTTGTCAGCCTCAATTCAGTTTTATCGTTTACTTCCTTCCGAGCTTCTTTTTCTTTATTGGTACCACACCGCATGCATAAATGTCAAGGTATTGGGAATGTTTAACTTGATACGCCGACCTTCTCAACAACAAAATGTTTTAAATCCTACGATTTTCCAAAGTATATGATCCAAGTTACCTTGAAATTTGAAGGTCAACAAAATTGTAAAACATGATCAACTATAAATGTCTTGGTGTATAACTTTACTTACGATATAAGCCATTGAAATGGAAGCAAAGATATTGTAATAATAAATGTTTAAAAGTTTAAAAGTAGCTGTGAACTGAATGACAAATGTATTCCCATATAATCCAAGATTTTTCATAGTCTACTAGAATATAATGGCATCAAGACTACGACTCCTACGTGGTTGTATGTAACAAATGGTGGCAATACTGTTTTTAACATTGAATAAACAACAAAACTGAGAAAAAGTGTATCAGTGGTACTATTTATCGTGCCAATATTTTTTTCCTTGTAGTTCTTAAAGTTACACGACCTAAAACCTCCTGCACGAGGAAGCTATTTTTGTCCACGCGATATATAGAGTCTATCTCGATGGTGCAGTGCAAATTTAAAAAATACAGCATAAACTTTGCGAAATTTACAAAACGTAGCATCATCACCAAAGAATACACGAATTGGACCATAATGTTCTTGTTAGAAAGAGATACACCGATACGAGCAACGACATAATATGTTATTAGGAAGCACTTTGATATTTACCATTGCAATAAGTATTTTAATCTGGATACTAGAAAAAAATAAATTTGTGTGCAAGCAAGCAAAAAAGCAAGCATCCTTTTCAATGCATTTATGAAGTTTTTCTCGCTCTAGTAAGAGCGTCAAGTGTTGCAGAAATCTTTGAATTCAGCATCCTACACACACATGTGAGTATTTAGTGGTGATGTGATGCTAAAACTGATGACGAGGAGATGTAATGCTAAAGGCCAACAATTTTTGCTTGCAGATTTTTTTTGCGAATCGGATATTTCACAGGTTTGCAGCGTGATTCGCAGCAAGTGGCTTGATAATGGCATAATAGAAAGTGAACTTCCGGAACAAATTTAAGCCTTAAGTGGTCAAAATCAAAAACTTGCATTTTCAGAGATTCGTTTAAACAAATTTGTGTTTGCTTCAAGCTTGTGATATTTGGTGGAACAATTGCATAATGGAAAGCAGAAGGAATCGACTTGGAATAGTGCCTGTCGACCTGGATGTGGTGGCACGTATGTTGATTTGTCACAACTTTAATTATTAGGATAATTTTACAGTAACATATGCATTCAAAAAATCACATTATAGCATTTATATTCTTAAAATGGTGTTTGTAAAGGTGAAGGACTTGAGAAGCTGCATGTATTCAACCCATTTCGTAGGCTGGAAGTTCTTCATGATTATGAATGTAAAGTTCAGCTATTATTTGTTAATTTAATTTACGGAGAAAATACCTTTTTCATTTTAATGACTACTTGTAATTAAATGAGAGATCATTCTTAAATTTGTAGATACTTGTTGTGGTTTGTGTATTAAAAGTCACAAGTACCGCATTTATGACCAACAGAGACAGCTTCAGCTATCAGCACTTCAAGACATTCAACGTTTTGGATCTTCTGATTACACAATGGGATCAAAACCACCAATCGTCGTCATGTACCTTAGTCAACCCATTTTGATTATCCACTTTGGTGCTCCAAAACTCTTTGATTTCGCATCGTCGGTAAATAAACTGTTGCTTGAAATAACTCACAGAACAAAATCATACTAGGATAACCTGTTTTCTACTCCATGGGTTTTCCACAACCATTTGACATTTATTAATGGGTTATACGATAATTAGTGCGTTGCAGTGACTCTCCCTTCAGAAGTATTGTTAGGATCAATAACCCGAGAAGAGAAAACAGAGAGAAATGTTATGGGCGAGTCCACCATAAAGCTCAGGGTTTTCGATCTAAATGGCCAGTTATCCCTTGAAACCGAGCAACAGGGGTATACTGCGACTGGAGACAATCAGCATGTTGTGGTACTGTATCATATGACTGATTAAAATCAAAAGAAGGAAACCGTAGAATAAGCACGTTTGACATGCTCTACATTATGTTACCTTTAGATGATGAAGGACGGAGAAGTAGGGCGAATCGGCTCAACAAGAGGAAAATCAACGCTATTATTTTCTAATGACCTAACCTTTGAAGTGAAAGCGTTATTGCTGGCTTCTGCAATTTGGATGGTAAAACGATTCTATTTACATTTAATTATAATGAACCAATCTGGAAATAATCTTTGTTTCCTTTTAGGAAATGCTGGAAAGGAAAAAACCTCGTTGGAGAAGCAACAAGCGAACTATATAGTCCAGAAATCATGAGATATGTAACAAACAAAAAAGGACACTCTTTTTCTTAACTTTTTTTCCTTATCGTTTATTTTAAAATGAATCTCAAGAAGGCTACGCACAGATTACTCACAATTTATTATCCGCATGATGTTTATTTAACTCAACTCAACTACGCCTCTTGTTCTCAAACTTTTATCTTATCTATAGTGTTTACACTTCATAAGTTATCAGTCACGCAATGTATATTTTCCAGTTGGGAATGGCACTCAGTTTGCGTTTGCTCAATATTTGGTTAACATTTGAAATACTATTTTTTAATTGCATACCTCATTACAAAATTAAGACAAAATTATAAAATTTATAAAGTAATCTTCATCAAACATGGATGCTTTGTAATCTTTGTTAGTGATTTTGTGGATCAATTGTAAGCTATTGAAAAAATTGGAATAATTAATAAAATGAGAGACTATTTCGTCATTAATGCTACGTGACTAATCTATGGCGTGACGTGGTTGTCTATTTGATGATCTTATATGCATATAATCATAATCCGTAGGCAGGTTTAAGCTGAAAGCGCTATCCCAAGAAAGGTCGAGGCATGAAGAATTCGTTCAATTGATAAAACTGGTTTAGTGGCCATCTGTCCAAAATGAGAAATAATTACTGAAGATTGCAATAATTATTGTACTTTCTGCAAAATAGGGAAAATGAATCTTCATGTTCTGTGGAAATGTGAGCGTTTCTTTGCATTAAGATTAGACATGCTAGACGTCTTTTGTCTTTAATGCTTGAATGGATACGGGTCTTAAACTGACTGAATGATCCAGTCCCATAAATTCAATGTTAAGTAAATGCTGGTTTTCCTAGGGTTTTATTACAGCAATGGTAAAAATAAACATTTTGAGGTTTATTATAAAAAGGTACATATTAATATATGCGTGTGAACTGAAAAGAATCGTTTACATAAATAACATACTGTTGTCTGCACTCCTTTCTGATCACGTTGGTCCAAATATTTCAACTAAAAAGGTTAAGAGTTTTGGTACACACGTTACTCCTCCCCGAGTACATAGAATTCTGGAAGCTATAGACATGCATAATATGCATTTGTAGATAGAATTCGTGCATAAAAGAACAGAAGAACCTTTTATGAATAACATACATAACTCATGAGCTACTGTAGTTTAAATTCAAATGACTGATAAGTAAATTTAATCAAACAAGAGCTTCTTTGAATAATATTGTTTGGACCAAAGTGACGATTCACAAGCATTCCAAACACTACAACAAAACGAGCTTGTAAGTTGAATGACGGCATGAACTTTGAGAAGCAATAAAGTTTGGATTTTAAAACTACACACAACAAGTACCACACACTAATTGTTTTATTTGTCGCAATTTTATTATTACCCAAAATACTTAATTGGATTATTTGGTGCCAGTGAATTTTTTTTAAATCGAATAAAATGGCTAGAATAATGCAGTGGAAATTTTTATGCACAGTGCTGTTTTTAGTTCAAAACTTGCAAATCACTAGCACGAAAAATATTTTATTCTTTTGGGGCATGTCCGGTTATAGTCACAGGATTACAATTTGGCCATTGGTAGAAAAATTGGCTTCCAGTGGTCATAATGTTACATTCTTTTCCCCACACCATCCGAAGAAGCCAACTATGCACCCCAACATTACGGAAATAGTTCCTAGTAACCTTTTTAAAGATATTGGAATGGATTATGACCCAGCGGAAATTCGACTCACTGGAGGAATCACAGCAGTTGAAAAACTGTGGCCTCTTTATCTAGAAAGTGGTGTCAAATTGTGTAGATGGATTGCACAGGACCCAGACATCCTCAACTGGCTGCATAGTGATTCCTTTGATTTGGTTGTTGTGAATGGGCTATTCAATGACTGCGGATATGCTATTGCATACAAATTTAACGCTTCCACAATAGCATATGGAACATCTTCCCTTTTCCAATGGTGGGAAGAAGTCTACGTAAGTAATATATGGGAAGTAGAGTGCATTTATTTAGTGTACAAGTATGATTTTGGTTTAATTAATTGTTTTATCCTTTCCCTTGATTTAGGGGTTTCCGACTGAGAACTATCCAGAATTTCACTATCATTTGCCTGTAAATATGACATTTTACCAACAAGTTTGGAACACATTTACCCCACTCTATTGGCTTGCTCTTCGGAACTGGTATTATCTTCCCTTACTGGAGAGTATAATTCGCCCAGCACTACACCTTGCAGATATGCCTTCTCTTTTGGAACTGGATCAACGAAACAGTCTTATTCTTACAAATACTCATTTCTCTGAAGAGTTTCCGAGATCTTTACCTCCATGGATCGTTTCTGTTGGTGGAATGCATTGTACCGACAAAACTAACCCCCTACCTGATGTAAGTTAATGGCTTAATGGCATTCTGACTACTGTATTAAATTACAACATTAAATCCCTTTTTAATTGAATACATATTATATCTAGAACATCAGACACTTTATAGAATCATGGGATAATGGTATCATTTACTTCAGCTTCGGTACATACATGAAGCTACCCCTTTTGCCTCAACGTCATAAAGACGCAATTTTTGGGGCAATTCGAAAATTTCCATCAATCGGATTCCTCATGAAATGGAACGGAGGACCAGTGTCAAAGGACATTCCAGAAAATGTTATGACAGGAGAGTGGCTTCCGCAACAAGAAATTTTATGTTAGTCATCCACAATAGTAATTTGAGCAGTTTTAGGTTTAACGCTAGAAATAATTATGAAATACATTGACAATTTTAGCTCATCCGAATGTAAGGGCCTTCATTTCTCATGGTGGATTGCTTGGAACTCAAGAGGCTGTATTTCATGCAGTGCCAGTAATTGTTTTCCCATTTTTCGCTGAGCAAGACTACAATGCTCAAAGGATTCATTCTGCAGAGCGTGGTATAATGATGGAAATCTGCGATTTGACGGAGGCTAAGCTGGAAAACGCTATAAGGGAAATCCTTACGAATCCCAGGTTTGCTAAAACAAAAACTGTCACGATCTCGCTTTTCAGTAATGCAAAACAGGAAACCATGAGCATGTTTTAAAATTTTGTTACAGATACAAACAAAATATGAAACAAGTGTCGCAGATCTTTAGAGACAGACCTTCGACACCAGTTGACACTGCTGCTTGGTAATTTTACAAATAACCAAAACTGTTTATCCTTTCTAATATTTTTTACTATTTATTTATTTTAAATGCAAGTCCATACATTGATTAAAAATATTAAAATCTCATTTGCAGGCACGTGGAATACGCTTTACGATATAAGGATACTTCCTTCTTGAAACCTATCGGCCTAAATAGAACATGGTATGAACGAAGAATGCTACATATTTGGGGATTTGTGTTTTCAGTTTTAATTGCTGCACTACTTCTAGTCGTAATTTTACTACGAGTGGTACTATCATTTATTTTAAACAAACAACAACACCCGGAACAGAGTAATAAGAAAATCAAATCCAAGAAACTTTGAGTTCATACTATACATACAGTTACAACAGGATTTCGTGATATTTCAGTCTGTATACAAATTACATTTTTCTACTATTGCTAGTACCTTGAAACTTTTACTTTTTGATTAATTATTGACATTTGAATTGAATAAATCGTCCGCACTTTTTCGCTAGTGCATACAGTATATTATTATCAGTTTATGAATCATGAGCATAACAAAAGTAAACTAATCTATTTTGGTGTAAAAATCAGCACATTGGAATAATCATATTACGTCACAACAAGTATTTCCAAATTAATTTATCTGTGTAGACTGTAGTAGATTCTCAAGCTCTGTTGGTGAATTTGGGTCATAATCCGGGTAATAAGAAACTGGAGGACATTCATAAGCTATGGGCATCACTGCGGAGGCATTCACCATGGATTTTCCGAAAGATGATGCTCCTTTCACAATCACCTTCTTTGCTTTCTGCGAAATTAAATTTCCAATGTAACTCGTCTTAAATTCAGTTATAGCTTGTGGTTTTGTGTGAGTTTTGAATACGATAAGGAATGGCTCTCACCTTACCTTGAAGCTGAGTTTTCGTCTGAGACTTCCTCCTCGTTTCATCACAACGTTAGTTTCAGTAACCTCTTTTGAAGAGCCAAGTGATGCAGACCTCTGCCGTGCAACGCTGCTCTTTGGAAAGCTATCCACTGACGTTGCCGATTTCAGTCTCATTGATCCTGATGTGCGCTGAAATTTTGAGACGAGCTTGCTAGCTTGTCGTTTAAGTCCATTTTTTAGTCCTGGTTTCTTTTCTTCCAAGAAAACGTCTTGTTCTTGATTCCATGTATCTTCAATGAGTTGATCGCTAGAATCTTCTGTAAAACCAGTTTCTAGTGGCTTTAGCGGTGGAACAATCTGATCAGACGTTGTTTCACCAGAAAAACCTGCCACTTCCATCAAGGTCTCGTTAATTTGTTTAACAATATTTGCAATTGACCCCGGGCCCATCTGAAGGGATTCTGGGTTTTGGTTGGCTGACTCCTTTCTATTTGACCTTTTCATTGAACGCCTAAAAAGACTACCACTTCGCTTCAAAAATGATTTGCGTTTAGGAACAGGTTCAAACTCTGCCTCTTGATATTCTTCATTGTACACATCTAAACTGTCCAGCGCAAGTCCATCCGAATAAATGGTTTTTTCCTCGATAATGATCTGAGACTCTGTGCCAGTATCGACTGCAATGTGGTCCATCAAATCCCATTGTGAATAGCTTTGATTGTTCTTTTTGTTCGATTTCTTTTTTAACTTTGGCAATTCTGCCTGGTTTTCTTCCGCTTCCGTACTTTCTTTTCGGAGAATATTTCCGAAAAATCTATTAATTCTCCGTTTGACTTGCATTATCACTAAGTTAGTGAAATGAAATACAACAGATTAAAAATGCACATGTAAGTAGTCAGATGTTGTTACTTAGAATAAAATATAAATTTCATCAGCATAGCCTTCCTCACATGATTTGGAATTTAGTGATTATGCAGGGTTGCTTAATTCAGCTCCATTTAGTGTGACTCGTTCAGGGAAAGGCAACCTATTTAAAGTGATAAGACTTATCATCGTTTGTTTTAAGCTTATCAATCATTTACGTCCTCTCTAGCAATCGGCAACTGTATGTACATGCCAAAGGATGAGAATCAGACGATGTTGATTTGACACAAGGTTTGCTCAGATGTGTGATGTACTAATCATTAGCTGCGACACCTCAAATGTTTCTGTTCGTCCGTCTGACCATAATTTAATGCGTATGTTAACTAACATAATTGTATGACTATTAGCAATAGGAATTAGTTGAGGTCTTTCATTATATACACATGGAATTGGATGCCTAATAAAGCTACTGGAGAGCAACCAACAGGTTTTGTAAATAAATCTCACAATTTTTCAGCAATTATGATGAATCATCTTTGTGTGAATTATCTTATCGCAGTT
This sequence comes from Orchesella cincta, assembly GCA_001718145.1. Classification (NCBI taxonomy): domain Eukaryota; kingdom Metazoa; phylum Arthropoda; class Collembola; order Entomobryomorpha; family Orchesellidae; genus Orchesella; species Orchesella cincta. Next base: position 171,504 of record LJIJ01000143.1, read on the forward strand.
TTACACGTTCCGCTACGCTATCAATCCCGTTAGAAAGGTGTGTTTATCTTTTGTGTTGAGTTGCATTGCTTTACAATGGTGTATTTCATGTTCCAGTCATAAATCAAAATCATAAATGCGCTGTATTGCATATTATATACAACTTTTCATAGATCATCTTTTTGTTTAATGTATGCATCCTCGACCCAGCGACCAGTTTTTACAACCTTTAAGTTTTGTATGGATATAATGCTTCATTTGATAGGCATTCCAATGCTATACGATGATTAAGATATTAAATCTTTTGAAATAAATGAGTTACTGAACTTCAAATTTTAATTCAAAGCATTATTGATAGATATTAAATTTCCTAATTGTTTTTATTAAAAATCTTCACGCCTGAACTATAATGACAAAAATACTCAACTAACATACTATATATTGATAAATAGATTTTCTATGTAAATACTGAATAAATACTACCCGCGTATAAAAATAAGTGCTCTCTGCTACTGACAATCTTTCGAATGATTGACATAGCCTTCACTAAAAGTTGGTTGGAACAACTGATTTTGAGCACTTGTATTACAGGTCTTTGGTACTGCAGAGAATTGAGAATCGTTTTCAAAAGCACCATCCTCATTGCGTTCTTCTATTTTAAGTTTGGTATGGGTAATGGCGTAGTCTCTCCCCAACTGAATTAGGTACTCGCGTAGCTTATCACATATTCTGCTGTCCAGATCAACCTCAAGCATATCACAAAAGTATGGGTACAGGTGAGAGGTCATATCTTCAAACTAAAACGAGTAAATAATTTAATTGAAATCTACACACATTAGCATGCATCAATGTGATATAAAACAAAAAATAGTGTGAATGCTTACATGTGATTTCGGCAATTCTAGAATATTACTCATAACGTAACAAAGTAAATCTGCCCAAGCATCCCTGTGGTCTCTAAGCTGGATTGTTATAAAGTAGCCGCAAGAGCGGATGCATGATTGTTTAATGATTTCCCACAGAGCTTCGTTAGAAATTCCTAATTTTGATTGTGACCATTCAGTTCTGCTGAACACTGAGAACAAGACCCTCCAGTAAATTTGTAAACTTAGTGTTTCATGAGGGATGAAATTTGGTGGCTCGATTTTTCTTTCACTTTCTTGCTCGTAATTCTGTAAAAAAGTATTCGTTATCTGACAAATTTGTTTATTTTTTGTCTTCAAAAATCGAAATGATCTTGGAATCTTACATTTGTGTCGATCACACATCGTTCCTTGGCTATTTCATGAGAACGGTTCAAGATTTCGACGATTATGGAGATCTGGTAACTGGTTAAAAACGGATTGATTTCGTTCGTAGAGGAGTTGCTTTTCGTTGCATTTTCATCAGCATTCTAAAAAAAGCACGCAGTTGTCTCATTAAACTTTCAATCATTATTACCTGTATCACATTGCCCCAACAAGAAGTACTTACATCTGTTGAGTTCGATGAGCTTTTTCTGTTAGATCCAGAGAAAATAACCCTTTCCACAATTTTCAAAAGTTCCAATTGAATAACAGCCCTAATGGCAGGAGCTTGCCTGGGTATAATCTAGCGAAGCAATAGGTACTCATTCATTAGGCCCGTAATAATAATTATTGATTGAAGCAAGCGTCATAATATGCAATCCCATCTTCGGTTGCTTATAATATTACCTCATCCTTATTACTACTAGCTTTTCCCTCAAGGTTGTTGTTTTGCGTGATTCCTGAAGGTTGGCAAATCGTTTGAAATACATTGAGAATTGAATCCCACTGATTCTCAGAGAATCTTTTTCCTAACGCAACCACAAGTTGCTGTAGACAGCTTACCCCTGATAATGCAATCTGTTCATGATCTAAAAATAATAATTAAAACATATGTAATAAACACGCGATTTGGAAATCCGCAGTCGTAAAAATATAAGAAACATCTAGCCATACTATGTGTCATGTTGTTGACTGACTACTGACGTCTGAGAAGAAAATAATATGAAAAAAGTGTACAAAGAGGTACAATAAACTAAGTACAATATTGTGTACTCATCATGTGTGAATGATCATGATCTCCATTCATTTATTTACCACCGCAATGTTTTCACATTGAATCGATATTATTACTGTACAACAATATAATATGACACATGTATTTAAGCTACATAGTATGCAATTCACATTTATTGGCGAAGTGATGATTGCAATAATCTTACCTTGACAAATGCACCATTGCAGGTGCTTCAACAGTTCATCAAACACATATGAGCCCGTTGCATCAGAATACTGGGTGTACACATCAAAGATTGCAAACTGCACATAATAGTAACAATAGAAATATTTGTAACTTCCGTCCGATGATGACGGCGAAGAAGCCGATGGAAGCTGAGTCTGTGTCGCCTGAGGTCAGTTAAATATACAACCAACAGAAAAGATAGAATAAATGCAAAAATGCACTGAGTTGTGGCACTACCAACCACTGCAGTGAGCAAAAACACTCATTCATCCCAAGATTTCCCATAACAGTTCATTAAAATCGTGACACGAGTAAATCTCTACATTACTTCAACTGAGGACTTTATGCATATCTACATGGTTTAACGGGACTTGTTCATAAAAGTAGATAGGTACATGCTAAGCAGACGATTACAGTTTATAATGCAAGAAAAACTCACGGTTTTAGTAACAAACGAGCTTAGAAATATGAAATAGGGTAAAATTGATACTACCAAGCAAAGGTAATAATAATGGTGATAATAATGTAATTACACTATCCCTTTCAGGACTTTATTGTATGCACACAAAGAATCGGCGGAAGTTTGTGCATGTACAAACTAAATGAGAAGCATGTAGACTAAGTATTTACAAGCCAAGCTCTCAAGCGCCTCACACAGAATCATACATACATACAGATGCCTCCGTTCAGCTCTTCTACAAACGTTGCATTTTATTCTAGTTTAAATATAGTTTTGCTCTTTACTTACCAACAGGTCTTGCTTCTCATGAGATTTCATACAGCTGAAGATGTTGAATAAAATTTCAAACACAGAGTTCCACCATTCCTTTTCAAACGAGCTGCCGTAAGTCTTAATTACCTCGAACAGTGTCTGTAATTGTTTATAGCAAAACAGATGAATGATGTTTCATTTTATTGTAAAATCAGAAAAAGCACAATATATTATACTAATTTTGACACATCTTAATTAATTGCATTGCACATGACATTATGCACTTTTTTGCAATTTTCATTCATAAAGAGACAGTCACGTTAACATAGAGAGCTCACATATATTACATCCATTTTTAATGTTATCGTCATTAATGACATCAAACTTACAATTAAAGCCTTCGTCTTAATATCCCAACTGGGGAGTTTGCCTTCATTGCTCAATTTACAACTCGCATTACCGTTGACACTGTTGTTGGTGTTGCAAAATATGTTTGAGAGTTCGCTAAGTATAGGTTTCCATCCGCGTGACCATACGCGATAACGTCTGCTACCGTCATTTTCCTCCATAAGAAGCTTGATAGTGTAACAAATACCATAATAAATTAGAGATAATTTGACTATTAAAAACTCTGCTCAATAATTGTTCCCCATTGTAACCCCATTTCAATTATTGGCAAGTTATAACTTTTAAGTTTCATCGTATATTTGAAATTTGAAGCAAGCAAACTCTCATAAAAATTGCTACCTGAGGTTGGCGATAAGGGACCTCAGCCATTTGCGTCAAAAGACGAAATGCCTGCTCACTCATTTCCAGTGTTGGGGCTATGTTACTGGCTATATCAATCAATGCTTTCACAATGGACCCAAATGAGTTCCTCAAGTTTACTTCACCCTTTTGACACTTGTCTATTTGTAAAATTGGGCAAAACATTGTCGTTTCTCAATGGATAATCAATTAGCGGCTTTGTTTCTTCATTTGTGTACATAATGTGCACGTTATTCATCAAGAATATCATAATATTCGCACATTAAAATGTGCAATAAACGTAATACAAATCATTATCAAACGATACAAATAGCGAATGTTAAGTACAAGTGTATTATATAAACATGCTATTAAAACATTTGTTTGTAATGCATACCGACAATGTGCTGTAGCACCCTGAAAGAATCCGCCGCATCTTTATCGCTGTGGTTAAGCATGTTTGTAACCAAAATTGAGAGTATTGCAATCCAACCTGAAAGAAGTAGATCACCGTACAAGCTGATAACAGTTTCAACAAATCCCAACACTGCTTCTCTTGTCGACTGAGATCTGTTGTGAATATATAGATCAAGAGCATGATGAAATCTTTGCTTGAGGTTCATTTCCTCTCTTCATTTTATGGCGAAGATAATACAAATTGTGTGTAAGCATGTATGCCAACCTGGTATTTGTGATTATCACTTTGAATGGCGAAAAGTAATGATTTTGAAAGCGATAGCCGTTCAAAGTTTCTTTCTTTAACAACTTCAATACTAATTTCTGAATTGAATCAATGGCTATCGTTGATATCTCCTCTTTGGATGAGCACGCCAAATGGCAAAAGTAATCGGCAACAACCTGTTCATTAAAAGTGATATGATGAGTGTTAATTACTGAGAAACATGCTAGCTACTTATCTTTAGCAGACATACGCATAAAATCAAGTAGGCATGTTGGAAATTAGCAGACATATATGTAGATATTATATAAATTTGGTTTATCATCTCGCCTGCCATATTTGAGACCATTGCAGAGCTGGCCGGTACATGTTTCCTTCTACAACTTCGTTAATCTTTTCATACATGAGATGTCTTGGTGTTTCGGAATTCATCATATCATGTAATGAGACCTAACAAATTAAAGGTAGGTAATGCTTCCATCATAATCGTTCTTGTATGTCGCGTCGCGTTTGACTTGTTAACGAATGTTTTAGATCAATCCAACACGAAATTTTATAACTTTACCTGACATAGCGCTTGAAAAAACTCTGTCATTGCGTCGCCTGTAAGCAGTTCGGAACGTTTAAAAACCTTTTCCACGGAGCTTGCAATCGACTCCTTGACACTTGCTACAGATATTGAATAATTAATGGGGTTTATATCAGATTTAACTCTGTACTCCTCATGTGTTATGTAGGTAGTTACCGTGAGAAAAACAACTCTCAGGATTAGTGTATCATCGCAATCTAATCAAACTACGAAGCGGTTTTAAAGCATTGATTTTTATTCTTACGATGAAGAACGGTTGTGGAAGGGTCCCAAAGTTTCTTCTCTAAAGACTCTCTTAATGATCCTGCCCACGCAGCCCAACCTGAACCACCACCACCAGTTGGAGGAGGAACTGGGCTACTTGATCGACTCGAGTTTCTTGACTCTGCCAACAAGGGTGTTGAGAGAAGTTGGGAAATGAATTTTAAAATATGCAACCATGACCCTCCTAAATGATTTCCTGCGTAATAATAACAACAACAACACAATGAAACAAGGCATGAAAATATTTTTCAAGAAAGAAATAGCTCATTTAGAGAAGAAAGCTTGGAGGGAGAAATGCATACAATTTTTTGTGCAGTTTGTGCAATGACATGCGTTTACCTTCAGCAATACCGACATCGAGAAGTGTGAGAATGACATCGACACTCCGACATTTCATTTCAGTGGTGGTTGTTACCACTGTCTTTGTTACCCCATTTTCCGTCATAGTTAACGACGAGGTGGTTGTTGTTACAACTTTTGAGTTAATGTGCTTCCCTCGAATTTCGTCAAGAGCTACCACACTCAGTTTTGCCAAAGCTTGCACATATGCTTCTCTTTCATTCTAAATATATGATTGCATTAAAACCAAAAAAAGGGTTACATTTCACTACTACATTACGGCCTAATTAGTATTCATACTTGATCCCCTGATTAACTAAAATCAGATGATCATACACGTTGCCACACTATTTATTTTACAGCCTGTAACTGATTATGCGGAAATTGCATTTTCGTCTAAATTTGTGTGAGCTTCTAGTTATAGTTTTGGCTTTGAGTGCATTACGTAACATACTTACATCTAGGCCCAAGATGCATGCTACACGGATTCCACTGTGAAGACCATCTAGACACACATCTGAAAGCTTTGTGTCGTTCGTACTTTGTAGAGCATTAATTAGCGCGATTAAGAAAGATGTCCCACAAATCTGTAATATCAGATTCATTTTTGTAAAACTAATCATATGTTGAAATTCATAAAATGATTGTAAATCATTCCTTCAAAATTAGAACTTGTTATAGAACGTGATTTACATTGTTATTAGGTTGTACCTCTAAATTGAAGCGATAAGTATAGGGCAAATGCATTTGTACTCTTCTAATTAAACACAAACGCTTTGCCAAGAGCAGGTGATTAAACATACCTTAATCATTCGCTTGACATGCTTCAATTGTTTTGCTAAGGAAAAATGTGAGCGCAGCAAGCTTGTAGAATCCAAGATGGATTTGATAGTTCTCAATATTTCCTCTTCAGACTTTTCGACACTTGCCATCCATTTCATTTGCTCACAAGTGCCGGCATCACGTCTGTAGTTAGCTGTAACGATAATATTTAATCCAAGTATATTAAATGTGTTGGGAAATGGCTAAAAGAAACACCATTTGGGTGAGTGGGAAACTTATTAGCAAACAAGTATGTACATTGGCAAGTCATCCCTAAAATGCCGACTTACTCTAGTGTGGCTGATCAGCACAAGTTCAAATTAATTGTACTCAGACACAGCAATTTACTGTGAGGTGATAGCACACAAAAGGTAGTTTTGCTAGTTAGTATTATGCAAGATATTTATATGTATCTTCTTTTTTTCTAACCACGGTGTTAATGATACAATAAAAAGGAGTTATATTATTACCATCAATTTCATCATAAATTGTAGAAAGGCACGCTTCGTCCAAGGGTTCACATCCATTTATAGCTCGATTCAGTTTTATGAATTGATTCTTGCTCATTTTGCTCTTGCCCTATAAAAAACAATTGATATAAACAAAATATATGTAACAACAATAATTGTGATTACTCCATAATTTATACTATGTGAAGCATGTGACACAATGGAATAGCGCATACGATATTTTCTGAAATCCGTCAAATTATCATCAATGAAACATACTAGTATAATTAATGTTACAAAATCTTTAATTTGAGATGTCAGCTGCATATGATTTAAATCCATCAATTTAAATAGTATAGTAGCCTAGATCAATTATACAAACCTAAAAGCCAGCGATAGACACTGCATAAAGCGAAGCAAATGTATTTTCACAATAATGGTGTTTGCTTTCCAACGAATGACACATAATGTTTCTTCCTAGGATTTCGATATGAATAATATTTTATGAATATCCCCCAAGATGAGAGTTTTAATTAAGGCGTTGACGGTACAATGCGGAGCTTGTTGACACGAATGTGTCATGAGAAAAAATCATCAGCAAAAGTATGCATTTGCTCGGCCACCTTTACGCACAATATATTATGTAGTTTGCAAGGAAAATGGTGTTCACACTTGGTTAAAAATTGTAAGTGCGCGTGAGAGCTTTGTTTTGCCCAAGCTTCAGATATAGTATAATACTGTTTATAATTTACAAAAAATTGAGCTAGTTTTTCATAGACCAGCAACTTTTCTGTGTAGGGTAGGGACTTTTCTTAATAGACAAAAATGGAGGTATGAAGTTATGAGGATTTAATTTATAAATGAATTCAAATGGAGGCAACTAAAGCACACATGGCATGTCACAAGTACGTGATAAAATCATTTGACAGCCTTTTTACACTGATTGTTATCAGGACAGTTAACGAAAGCAGCAAACACGTAGAGAATTAAATCAAGCATTTTTATTGCATAAGAAATGAGATCTTTTGCATAGTGTTACTTTCTTTTGCTTTCATTACATAAATATTTAAATTTGAATTGTTGCATTTAATCTCGCCAAACATATAGGGAATTAAGTTACCTCCGTTAGTTGTTATTATTTACGAACGACATGTGTCAAAAAGGAGTTAACATGACTTTATAAAATGAGGTGAAATTCACACGGCAAATGACAATTAACAAGTGCCTAAATTTTGGTTCAAGTAGCTAATGAATTTAATTCAACTAGTTCCGGGCGGAACACAAATTAGTTGTTTGAATCATAAACCGGATAAACCAAAACTCCAAATTAGACCATCAGTTTTGTCAGTACTAATCTTGGTACGAATAATATGGTATAATACATGCAGTACACATGAATCATTGTAGGATCACCCAGATGACAATTTTACATGATTTGTGTCATCAAACTGAATTTAAACAATCTTATTACTACTTCCTGTAACAAAATGGCTTCCTTAATTTTAAATCCCAATATATTTATGTATAACCGCTTCCGTAGCTGCAAAAAATGCATCTAAACTCATTTCCATAATTAAATGCACCAAAAAAGTATTATATAACGCTTGCTACACTCCCTTTTAGGGCCTGTCAACCATTTTTGAATTGGGGCGAAGAAATTAAATGACAAAAACGTAATTTTGCTCTATAATGTTCGGAGTGCAACAGTTGAGAACGCATCTGTGCATAAATTACTTCGATCTGAGTTTTGATAAGCAAAAGCAGCACGCGAAACACGTGTAGAAGGTGAAGATAATAACATGCAATTTATTGTCACATTTGATAGCTAAACATAAAGCTGTCCTGAGATAACATACAAGATGATGAATGAGATTTTTCTGTCCTACTACTCTTTTTATTCATTAGCAGTAATCATATAATATTATTTAATTATTATGACTGAGCAACCCAAGCAGGCTACCACAACACAGCTAAAATTGTGATTTCATTACAAATCTGAGTCTTAATCATGTCTAGTTTAGTTTCATTTCCATATTGACAGTGTAAAAGTATAATACTCTCGACAATTGTCATCATCATATGAGAATACATTTTTGCCCTTTTAGTTCAATTTATAATATTTTTCTCGAATGTGTTAAAAATTTATGAATATTTTATCAGACAATCCTCTTGCTCTTTCCTGTGCCTCGTACGAGTAATTGCAAAAATATTATTATAAAAATGTACACAGGGCATATGAGGGCATATTATTATCATCACAAAAACTCACGCATACATACATTAAAGTTTTGATATCAACAGAGGTTATGTCAGTCAAGGGAAAATGTTTTGTAAAACAACCATAAATACTAGAATGCGTAGTTTTGAATCTTTCTTGCGTTAGACCGTAGACCTTGTGGTATGCAAAAATTGCACAAATATCATATGTCATATCGTACAATACGCAACTGACTGAGTGAGATATAAAAACATTATTGTCTGTTGCGTTTTTAATTGTAAAGAACATTTCTCTGATTGAAATTTATAGTGCTGAAACATACAGTTGGGTAGCGGTATAGCTTAATGTGATTTTGAATTTTGTATATCGAGCTTCTAGCTGACAGACAACAATCAGGCAGGACAGTTTGCAAATAAGTCCAAGTGTAAATAAAATAATTTTTTCATTCTTACAACACTATATTTTTATAGCCTGCGAACACATTTCCCTTTCGTTTGACCATACATAATGTAATAGTTTTTTTTATCTTAATAGCTGAAACTAGTATTACATTACAGCTAACTAGCAGAAAGAAAAAGAAGCGGTCTCATAATAACTGACGACAGGGAGGTACTTACTCGTACCAGTGGCACAGATGCAGATTGGTGTCTTTGTTCTAAATGTTCCCAGCAAACTTCCTAATGCAATATGAGCTAATAATACCAAAGCACAATTATTGTCATGTTGTTAAAACCAAGTCGCTTGTGTGTACTACCTACAATATGACATTACGGAAAGGGAGTAAACATATTATGGTAGTGTACTTTAATGAAAAGTAAATTTTCATTCATAATGTACGCACACACTTACACATTATGGTACTTCATGCAAAATACCTAAAAGCATAATATATTGTACTTGTGTGCCTTATGATAATGTATGGTTTACGCATTCATGCATACCTAAGTCTCGTATGCATAAGAAATTCTTGGCAACAAAGTAAACCTGGTGGCTTGCTAAAAAATGCTCTTGTAACCTTATGTCATTTGAACGTGCCCTGCCCCTTGACTCAACTGCTGTCAGTATATATAGTTTGCATCTCACTGAACTTTCCATGTCAGTTGAAGTCTCAGCTTCTAATCGATAACAACTTTAGCTTCCCTACAAATCTAGAGTTCTAAAAGATAGTAATTCTGAAAAGGGTTCCCTGAATAGGAGTTTCCTTAAAATTAGTGTCAAAATGAAGGCAACAACGGTGATTTGTATTGTCCTCGGAGTTTGGGTGTGTGGAGCCTACTGCAGCACGCAATTGGAAGAAGGTAAGAATTATTGCTTACAGCGGAGCGAGAAGTTCTGTGCAAAAAAGTGTGAATATGTGTGATTTGTGAAAGTGTGATACCTCAGTTCAGTAATAACCTAAATTCGGATATTTCTGTTACACAGATCAATCAGTGGTGGAACTTGCTCCGGAATATAATTCAGCAGGTAAAACTTTTTTGAACTTAAAATGCCCTAAAGTTACCCTAAAGACTATTATATATGACACTAAAGACTTGTGTAAATTTCTGATGCCCACATCAATTCCAATGAAAGGGAGTCTTAATATCAATTCCTTGAAAATATGAAAATTGAAACGTTTTATTTTTAAATATATGCAAAAAATGAAAACTTGTCATGTCAAAGGGAAATTTTTACAAGTTAACATGAGTTGAAAGCAAAGTCGCTAAAAGAAAGGGCTGTATAATTGAAAAGCGGAAATGAGAGTTGCCATCATTTTTATGTGTAAAAGTATAAGCAGTTAATTTCATTTTTTATATATCGTTCATGTGAATATCTATGTTGTAGGCAAATTAAAAAAAGTATAATATTCTCAATCGGTTGAAAGTGAGAGTTAAAACTTCATTGTTTGTCTTAAACGAAAAATGGGAATGAAAACTACGTAACTTCCTGTGTTGACGGATGAACAGTCTTTAATGAATAGGTTAACAATAGGGGGAAGAACACTGTTACATCAAAACCTGTAGGCAAACTAGCTAGCTACACAACGCATGAGCAAACGATGTGGGCCGTTTTGTGAAAATTAAAACCTATAATTTACTCCAATGACACGCAATCCAACTACAAAGGAAGACAAGTAAAAAAATTATGTATTTCTTTGTTTCAACAGGACACAGAGCAAAGCGATCCCCTCTTGATCCAATTGTAGCTCCTCTCCTTATCGGAAAGTCATTCTTGTACGGAGCTCTTGTAGGACCTAAACTTTTCAAGCCATACTACCGTCCATACTACCATCACTACACTACCCAATTCACCACTACCCCAAGGTTCATCACGGGTATTATGGTCATGGTGGGGCTTATGGGGGTCACCATGGGGGTCTTTACGGATATGGATATGGCCGTTAAACCTGTTCCTAATCATATAATGTTGTCAAATTTTATAAATGCAGGATAACCCATGTCCCATGCTTTCGTCTTGGCAGGTGGGATATATAGTCGTGAAAAGCAATTTGTTTTTGTACAAAGATATTAATAGCGGTAGTGTGTAAGTACGGTACGTTGTAGACTTGAGATGTAATTAATTTCGCTTGTGTAATATTTGTGTAACAGTCACAGATAATCTCAAGCTGGTCGACAACTGATTTGCTAATTTTATTATTATCAAATGCACACATACATTAGTCATCAGATATGTGTGAATTTAATAGAAAAAGTTCCCATGCTTCTACTTCTTGACTAATAATAATTATTGGCTATGTTCAAAGTAAACTGGGACTTCAGTTTATAAATAGAAACTGAACTATTTGCTGAATTTTATTAGTTATTTATGTTAGGTACAAAATTACAAGGATTAGATTCAAATTTACGGAAGCCAAATGGTAGAGTGTGAACTTTTTTGCAAATTTACATACAAATTACGACGCAGAGCTCGCATGTGCAAACAAAGAGCGCAAAGCCGCAAGAAGGTGCCACCATGTAATCTTATAAATATAACTTTACTCATGTTTGTATGCATATAAAATGTATTTTTTTTAGAAAATAAGTGTTACTTTGATAAATTTGTTCAAAATTTATGTAAATCAAAAACAGATGCTTTTAAAGGTTTATATATGTGCAAATACGATATGACATAATGACATGAATTAAAGTTGACCCCAACATTAAATGATGTACGAATCAACACTTTTTACTGTGAATTATTTAAGCATAATATCATGCAGCTTTTGCTATCATAAATTAAGTAAAGCAATATGCAAAGGCAAAAAATCTTACCTGGCAATTTGTGATTCTGATGTCGGCGATGAGGTTCATGGATGCATAAATTAAGGCATACCAACAATCAGCCGTCTCTGTCCTGAAACTATATAATAGATTTACATGTTAAAGGATACGGAAGAAATCAACTCTAAGTTTGATGAAATTTTAAAATCCAAATACCTGTTGACTGAAGACGTGTCTGTCATCTTTTGGGCCAACTTTTGCACTAGCCAGTCAATCTTCAAAGCATCACAGGGCGTTTCCATTTGTGCAAGAAACAAATGAAGACAGGTAAGAAAATCCTTTCCTTCCAATTCTAATGCTTGTAATACACCGTCCTCAAAGTCAGGTGGCTCCTCCAAGCTGTTAACTCTTTCCAGTTTTTCTGTAGTAATCATGAAGATATTGCAACAATGTAAGTTCCAAGTTATACTAATTAGATTTTTACAAAAGTGTCTAATCTAAGTATCGATATAAAACAATTTTTTTACCTTTGTTACAGCTATCATCCAACTTGGGGCAAGCTTGAGACATGCTTTTCAGCAGATTAGCTATTATTTCAACGGCAATTTCTTCGTTCCCCAATCGATCACGCACTATTTTACTAACACAAGATACCAATCTTTGAAATGATTTTGATTCGTGTGACACATCGTGATCCTGGTCGGATGACAGGTATAAGAAAACAAAGCAGTCTAACTGGTGAGAAATGTCTTTCAAACATTTAAGAACGATTTTATTGTACTGAGGTGAAGGTGAGGATGTTCCCTCTAAGATGGGGAAAACTATAGCTTCCAGAAGAGCCTAAAATAAAAAAATATTTATTTAATAAGTGTTGGTTCGACGAAATTTAAGGGGTAAAGTGAGAAATGATATAAATTTGTGAATAGGATTTACCTGGATCTCATCCATCATAACTTCTTTAAATTTGACCATAAGTAACATTATAATCTCCACTTCCAATTTAAATACTTCGACATTTGAGGACATTCCGTTTTCCACCAAACTTTGATATAAATGTTGCTTCATCGCATTTATAAAAATGGGACTTTGCTTAAATGCTGTTCCAGATTTATCCAATATTTCTTTTAAAAGGTGAAAACCCAATATTGCTTGCTGAAATTTACTTTCAGTTGCGGCTCTACATCAAAGACGGAATGAAATATGTTATGTTAGGTTTCAAAATATGTATAATGTTTTAGATTTGAAAACAAAACTTGGTGCGTCAACTCACTTGTCGTTTTCCTTTTCAGAATCCGATTTGCTCAGAGGCTTCAATGCCAATTTTGTTAAAGCCCAAAAATTGAGGAATGCATCTTTTTGTAAGACATTTAGAAGCATAATTCCGGGTGTAGTAGGGGTTTTGGTTGATGTAGGTTCATTTAAAAACGGATTGAGAGCATCTGCTGGGTCTTGCAATAGACCACAGGAACTACTGTCATTATCATTATTATTTTCAGCAGTTTCGTTTTGTTCGTTTATGGAAGTAGTTTCAGGAGTTTGTTCATTCGGACTATCACTGACTTCAGTATCGTCCACATGACCTGCATGTTCTAGTTCTTCTGGAAGACTATCTGAATTTTGGTTGATGTCGCGTTCCGGACTATGGCTTATAAAGGATGTCGTGTCTTGGCGATATTTGGGAGCAATAATGGACTGATTGATGTATGATGATGGAACTAAAAGTTAATTAGATGTGTTAGAAAAGTTTTGAGATTATAGCAGGCACCTGGATTGAGTTTAAAAATTTGGTATCAAAAAGCATAAGAAGGAAATGTGAATTACCAGAGAGAATAGAGTCAGAGAAACATTCTTGAACCAAGACCACAAATTCAGTTTCCCAGCCTGATCAAAGAATTTTAATATCGTTAGTTTATGAAATGAAATAGGTTGTTTAGATTAGTATTTCCCAGCAAAAAATCGCAGAGATCATGCAATAAATAATGCCAACATGTAATCAGATATGCCTAAATTACTGTAAACCGAGAATACTTTTAGCAGTAAAGTTATAGACGTATTTGATTTTAAACTCCCTTTACTTAAACTTACCTTCATTACCGTCAAACGGGGCAACATTGGTTTTATTAGAATTGAGCTCCAAGTTTTCGACAGCCACCTCCATCCTAAAGAAGATACTATGTAACATTTGTGTCAACATTGCTCTTGCAGTTCGTTGGTTTACAGAGGATTTTGTGGTTAAATGGATAATGTAGCATGTCCGGAGAATAAGAAGCAACGTGCTTTCGTGAACTTGGACATGTTCTGATGTAACGATAGTCAACAAAGCCTGGAAATCCATATAAAACGAGAGTATATAGTTTTCATATAATCAGAACCTAAAAAATATAAATATGGCACCTTATTCCAAATCTCACTTTAATAATCTGCAGCTCCACTCCCTCGTCTGTTTCAACTCCAATGTAACAACTACATATCGTACTAACTATTCTGTCAATTAGTCTTCTGGCAGGGGTTTTGGGATCAGGATAATCTCCTATCAGTTCGCCATACGCTATTAGTTTCTATAAAAGCCAGTCAAAGCAAGCATTTCATAATCCTTTCTCTGTAAGTAGATAAGAGAGGAAACACGAGCCCATTTTCAATGCATTTTACATTACCTGCATTCCATCGAGAGCTGTGATTGTAATTTTTGCAACATCTCCCTTACAAGCAAGCTCAAACGGAATGAAAAACTTTTCCGAATCTACCGACACTTGTGGTCTCACTTCCTCTCCAACCAAAAGGTCCAAATTGGCTGTAGCATCATGAGCGTCTTCCGGCTGCTCATATTCCAGCGATTTCGATCTTAGCACCTTATGCTCATTTTCACCATCCACGTCGCCAGTTCGAATGTCCTCTGTTTGGAAAACAATTTTGTACGATGGAAAATCACACCGTAAAACGACTGAAAATGTAGATACTTTTTACTGAATATTTTTCATGGAAAACTTACGCAACGCAGAGTTGCAAGCTCTCTCAACTTGGCTGAAATATGCTTTTTTTGTTTGCTGTACATCTTGGATCAATTTTGTGAGCAGACGAGAAATTAACATTTTTTTACAGATTTGAAATCAAGATTCCAAATTTCTTCAGATTCTCATGCAATTTTAATAACAAAAAGGGTTTCAAGGATTCCGATTGTTGCACATGTTCCGTTGCACATAATCCCACTGAAGCCGACAATTTATTTTCGATAAATATAAGGCACAATTGGGCAACAGGTGCGTGTAAGGATATAAACAGCTGTCCAAAGTTTGTGTGTGGGTGATTATAAGTGCATGATGATATTATGATGTTTGCTTTTGCTCTACACATATCATAAAGATGCTGGCACAGGTTCATCTGATCTGATTCTTCCCATGCACAAGGCACACAGGATGCTGCTGAGCTGTCACAGTCCCGTTTTTCCTGTTTTTCTCATTGAATACCTTTATGCACTACGTTGATGTGGTATGGTTTATGTACCTACGTATTTCAAAGAACTACCGTTCTATCTGTAAGGATATGCATATAGTTAATAGTACCCGCATAAAAAAATCTCTGTATACCACAGGCATTTGCGTAAATTCATGGGACAGAGTAATAAAGCAGTGCTACGATGAAATTCAAATCAGAATTCAGTCCTTACTATCAACATAACTGTATAGGTATACTCATACTGAATAATTTTCCTTGCAACAGACTGAACTGACATCAATGAACATGGCAATCATCTAGTAATAGAATGAATGGTCGTTGTCAATTATATTTGTCACGCTGAATGGGACCAAACTGTGTTTGTACATCTTTTATTACATAAGTATCTGAATTTATAAGAATTTGGCTTGACTTGACAAAATGTATCAATTCCCTGCTTCCGATTCAGGTTGACTACTACTTAGTTTAAACCAATCATCCACGGACATTCTGGGTGGAACTCGGCGAAAGACCTTTACAAATTTGTCTCCTTGATTTCTTGTTACCTTCTTTCCTTCTTCGGTGCTATCCAAGATTTTTGACGCTACAATGTCGGCTGCCTGTTTTTTAAAACGCAAATTAGATGAAATGAAATTTAGGACTATGAAATTTGCTTTCAACAGCTAAATGAAATTCATCTTACTGTCTCTTCATCATTCAATGGCTCAAACATGGGATGTTCCACAAAATGATTGACCATCCATTCATGAAGATCTTTTACATCAGTAACAGTATAAACCAGTGCCTGAGAATTTACAAACGCCTCAATTTAGTAATGCCTCAAGTACAATATAAATTACAACATGTTTTAAAATTTCTAAATTACTTACACCCTCGGCTAACACATAAGCATATTCCGCTAGAAGTGTGTCATTTATAATTCTCCATTTGTATTTCGATCTTTTGAAATGTGGATCCGGATACAGAAAAAACATTTTTTGTATCTGAAATCAAGAAATAAAATCATTTGTGACTTTAACCTAATCATTAAACTCTATTAGACTGCTTTAACCATCATTATCATTATATTGAAACTTACCTGTCCTTTACGGAAGAAGTTTGGAATGTATTTCATAGCATTTCCACGAATACAAGCGATATTGTTATATAAACCCGGGTGAAGTTTCCTAAGAGCTGTTACTCTATCTTGAACATATTGTGAGACTTTTACACGTATTTCCAAGCCCAGCATCAACGTGTCAGGAAACATTGGTGAAAGTTCAACTACATAAACAAAGTATAAATTATGACCTATCATAATTATCTATTTCAATTAGTGAATATGTCCATTATTACCTAATAATCCTCCATATCCACAACCTATGTCAACAAACTCCACTTTACTCTGTGATTCCTTGTCTTGAAAGAATTCAGGATAGTATTTACTCCAGTTCATTGCTGCAGGGCCGATTGGACTGAAAACAATTGATATATGTTATAATTTAAAATTTGGTTACAAGAAGTCTACAAAAATCTAGACAAAAACCAAGGTGTTTATACTTACTAGTCAAAAATATGGTCACAAATTGGATTTGAATGTGCTCTTTGTCTGTAAAACTTCTTTTGTGGCAACTGGACAGCTTTCTCCTTCACCCCGTCCTCAGATTCGGACTTAATTTGCTGTTTAGAAAGTTTCGATTCAATATCCACAGACCCATCTTGAGCACCAGGTGGCTTTCCTTCTTCTAACCGCATTTTCTTTTCAGTAGATACCATCTTCAACTGCGTAATTAAATGATAATATACATATATCAACTGAAATGTTACACAAAATTTAAAATTATAACTGACCTATTCGATATTTCTAATACACAGTTTCTTCAAAAATAAAATATTAGGTGTTTAGTTTTTCAACCTTTACTTTACCTGTCAATTTATCTTGTTGTCTTCTGACGGAAATGCGTTAGAGATTATCTGAAACTTTCAATAATTCGCAAATCAAGATGTACTCGATGAAGTTGAGATATTGTTAGGTGATTGTCAATTGAGATAAATATTCCAACTGTTTGTAAACAATGCCAATTTTAGTGTTTACCGACTGAAGTAGTGCATGAAAGAAAAAAGCATGTTTAGTAGGGCTACGCGCTTTTGCGTGGAGAGAGTATTCTTCTATGTACATCTTGAGCACATGCATACTGACTGTTGTTGACCGTAAAGTACAAAATGATCCTTAAATCTCCAGATCTATATACAGACCCGTATATTTTATCCAGAGTGAAAGTAAAATTAGAACCAGTATTATATTTAAAATGCTTGCAAATAAATCATTCGAAGTATTTAAAAAATCACAGATTATGCGTAATATCATTATTTTCCATTTATTGTGTACTTAAAATGCATTGAAATATGCAGATACTCAATCTACTCTGTAACTTATGTACAACATTTTATATAGACAGTCTCAAAATTAAGAGTCAATGAAAGTTAAAATTCCTGACAATTCCAGAATGTTTATAGGTTTCATTGGTTAGATGACACCAAAAATAATTATTAAATGTAAACTAAAATCAAATCCTACATAATAGAATGTAATGATGCTATTCTGGAACATGTTCAATGTTAACGAATTTCGAGCCGCACTAATCCGGGTTTGGAGGGATATAAAACGGTTCTCATTGTTGGTTCCGGCAACTCGTCTGAAGTCATTTTAAAGTTCCGTACCAACTGTGAAATTAAATGAGTTTAAACTGTAAAACAAGTGGTAGCTTTTAAGAGAAAGTAAATTCAACGAGCTCATTATAGAAATGCTTACATTTGCAAGGTACATCGTAAAAATGGCAGTCGCCAAGTGGTTCCCTATGCATACCCGTTTACCAAGCCCAAAAGAACCGAACGCAGCAGTGTCACAGACTGGAGACTGCGTCGTTTTTAATGGTTCAGTACCAACTTTCTGTTTGCGGGACTCCAGCCATCGCTCTGGCCATACTTTCATAGGATCTGCAAAATATCTTGGATCTCTGTTAGTTACGTAGGTCGAATACATGATGTAGGTCTAAAATAAGTTTTAAACATTGGATAGGTTAGCATATGTAGGTGTAAACCAGAATATGATGTATAATGGGGACGAGTTTTTACATTACCCCAGGACGAATGAGGTACCCCCCAATGACAGTGTCATGCATTGCAATTCTTGCTGTAAACGGTGCAATGGGATATAGTCGTATAGCTTCCTTGAAGAAAGCCTCAGTATATTCCAGTCGTTTGACTTCTGCAAGCGTAATCATCTGATTTTTGGGACATATTTGGCATACTTCTTCATAAATTGCCTCTTGAATATCCGGACAAGTAGCAAGAAGCTGGGTAAGGAACATCATTGTACCTGCGAACTTATCAAATATTGAATATCAGATGTGTCCTGCATCGTAACTAATCTATTATTGGAAATCTATATATATATATATTTTTTTATTACTGGATCTTTGGTATCACAAGCAAAATCTGTTAACATGTCGTCAATATCCTGTGGCGCAATATTCATCATCAACATTTTGTATAATAAACCGTATGTCTTCATTGACGCATTTTCAGGGGACTCCATGATATCATCCCGAAGCCTTGATGAAAATTTCAAACCTGTTCAATAAAACAAAAAAGTATGTTATTGAAGAAGAAACTTTTATGAGCTTTATGTAGTTCATAAACTGCTTACATGAAGTTAAATTGTGTGCTAATTTGGTGTGAAATCCAGTCCAACACTCCATGTTAAACATCTTGGCAATTCCACCAGGTACTTCCAACAAATCCTGGTTGTGTATGTTGATTTCAATCGCATTTTTACAAAGCGTTTCGAACGTTGTACCCGAGTATTCCTCAAACTTTTGGTAGGTTGATCCAAACATGACTCGTATAAGCACTGTTTATAGGATAAAATTTCGATCCCCAGTCAGGATTAAGTAATGCATTTAAAATGAATCATATGCAAAATTTGAAAACAAAAGAGCATGTTACAACCTCCAAGAGTGAATTCATATGAGAATGTTTCCAAGTTTGTAATCGCCCCATCAGGATGATGACGCAATGTTTTCATCTGCTCATCCATGTAGGTTGCACAGGCATCTAACAAATCTGAAGTCTCAAAAGTAGATGCGTTCTTGACCAGAGTAGATTGAACAACTTTCCGAAGACGGCCCCAATCTTCTCCTTGTCTAACCATAAAATATAGATTGATAATGTAAAGATAATATAGTTGCATGCAAATTTTGCTTAGCTTTCCAAATCCTTCACCTGTAGAATAGACCCCGTTTGAATTGCGGATAAGCTTTTGCGAACATGTGCGACGGTTCTTGTACAACAACATCCGGATTTTTTGCTTGTTGGGTCATCCATTGTTTCATTAAGTCAACATTCGCCACAAAAACCATTTCTTGTGACAAGACTTTTTCCCTGCATAAAGAAATTATTATATACTCTATTATATAAGCAGAATTTTGCTACTAATTTCATATTTCTCCATCATAAAAATACATTTTTTAAACACTGCAGACTGCGCATTCCAACACTTACCTAAAAATGTCGCCAAATTGCTCATGACGCTCTACAGAAAGCTCGTGGAGGCGTCTCGTACCAAACTTCATAAATTCGAACAAGCTTCCAAACAGTGGAAGACATTTTGGACCTGGGATTTCAGAGCTTGGCTTAAGTTTTGACTTTTGTGAGGTCTGTTTTTTGTCTCTGTCATGAGAAGCCTGATAAAAATCAGTTCTGCTTCGTTCATGAACTGCGCTTGAGTCCGTTGATGTGAATGAACCAAGACGTTTTACATAGAATGAGATTTTATAGCACAATGTAATGAAATAATTGTATATCACTAGTACCCAACCAGTGACCTGCTCAATCATTTTTCAATTAGAACTGATAGAGGAAAATTTCATTAAAATCCTTTTAACTCGACTTTAAACTCGTATACACGTTGCGCATCATCAGCAATCGATGGAACAAGACTGAGTTTCATTCTACGAACAAGCAACTGCACACACAATCATCTCCTTACTTACGGTGCACGCATGCTGCTGTTGTACATTTGATACCTATAGGATTTAACCACGTATTTGACATGTAATGAATGAATAAAAACTTCTTTCTTCTACATGTACACAATAATAAGCTCGGTTGACTAGCAGTGAAGATGATGATGATGGGCTGACGGCATTTGTACAGACAAACCTCCTAATAAAATTAACTACTTAACAACTTTGCATGAAATGGTGGTTAAAAACATGTGCATTCATTATAGTATATGTGAACAATCTCCATTTAAAGTAAGCATTTCATTTTATGACGAGGTTCTATATCAAGTAGTTACAAACTGGAGGATTTTTCTTATATAATGTACGTGCCATGCTTACATTTACGGACCATAATTACACTTTAAGCGTAAGGTTGATCAATGTCAAAGTCAAGTGAGGCGATTATGTAGATTTTCCTATCCTAATTATGGCATGCCAGTGTAGATAAAGTAATCATGTTCTTTTTTTCTACTTAAAACTTGCTCCCAAATAGCTGAACTCCAGTGTATATTCCGATTTCCAAAAAAATGAAATTTATTGCTATCATAATCTTAGGAAATGTGCATACATGTCGATGTCCACATCCACGCATGAAAAGATCACGGACGGACATTGGTGATGTTAAGTTAGGTCCCATCCTAATCTGATACATCCGATTGAGTTTACGCTTGACTTCATCAAGGCGGAATTGCAACTATGTAAGTAACTAACTACGACTAAGAGACATTCTTTAATTTATCAGCTTTGCGACAACTTTCTAAAACATCGTAGTTTGATGTTTAAAATGATGTAAATGAACTTATTCATTTTATGGAATTCGTTGAAGTTTGTAGATAATGTAATGATTGCCATATTATCTTCAGCGGCTGGACTGGGTTGACCTGCATGTAGGATTTCGTAACAACATGCAACACAGTTATTCTTACGCATTCTTATATGACCCCTACCCCTGAAGATTTCAAGATTCGACAAACAACTCAGAACGACCAAACATTCTTACTTTTCTTCAGAGGTTACCACATGTCAGTATCTGAACCTTATTGTATGCATCTAATTTTCTTTCCTAAAATATACCTCAAACAAAGAAAGATTTTTCATAAAAATATGACCGTGCTTAGCTGGGCTTTTAAGGGAGAGTCCATTCAGACGGTGTCATGTCGCCCGTAGATATTTGAAGTGATTTTATGACAGCGTAGGTAGGTAAACTATAGATAGCATATGATTTTATTTCACCAAAATATTAAAAAACTAATATTCGGATATGTTGTATGTATCCAGTTGTTTTATGAGCAACACGGTTAAAATCCAGACACCTGATATTTCTGCATATTAAAGTTGGATGCTTTTTAGGCCGAGTTCATTACAATAAATTTTAAGAAACGAGACAGTTATGATATGGACTCGCTACGAAACTAACAATATGAGTGGAAAACCTGTCTCTCTGCTTCTTCATAGAAGCATTTTTGTTCTAAGGTCTGTTAAAACGTACATCGCATTCTGGCACAACATGCATGTATTCATAAAGTTTGGCTGGAGTAAGTACAAACATAATATACGTATACATTACTACTTACCTAAGTGTTAATAATGCTGCAGGCTCATGAATGCCACTACCCTATTGAATAACTATTTCCCAACCGGTAGGCAGAATATAGTGTTAGATGACAAATAATGAACAAGTTATGAAAAGAATGCAAACTTGCTGGAGCGGAGTTCATTGATTGAAAAAAAATGTGATGCAAACCTACCGGGTTCAACTAAAGTTCAAAGCAATGCATTTGTTATAGCTTCATCTTTTGCTGCAAAAATGCGATAACAAATAATACCAGATGCACAATTGAGGCTTGGAGTCTTCTATCTTATCATATACAAAAGTAGAATGCAAAATACACCGTATAGTTGATAGTTTATAGTTGATAGCATGGCAGAATAGATGATCAGACAAAGTATTGATAATGAAGTAATAAGTATTACAAAATGTGGCCTACATTGTCCGATAGTCTTTGCCAAAAAACGTTGATAGTAGAATGATTTGTGATTAGTAAACATTGTCATTTTTATCATGACATGATAGAACTAAATGGACAACATCAATTCACAGGAAAAGCACGGTTAAAATTGCACTACGCTGTGAATTTTAAAGTCGGGGGTGAATGCAAATGTATATAATAAAGTTTTTATCAACAAAGAGATATAAACCCTTATGCATGATATGATTCCAGGAACATACACCCAATATAATACCTATTCTGAGAAAAAATGGAACAACTGTATTTTTATTCCATTCATTCTAATTCTAATCCACTGCCTTAATTTTTTTCCCCATTCTAAATAAGTAGTTAACACAAATCCTAAATTACCAACATAATATAGATAACGCAGCTTTGTCACAATATAAAACTCTAATTGCATCAAACATTGCGGCATTGAGGAAAAATAATTCCTAGAAGTCAAGAGCTAATGCAAGCGCATGTATGTAGTATTGTGTCACATTTAAACTGTTAACAACTGCACTCAAGTCTGACTGTTTGGTCATCACATCAAAATAAACATTTAACCAGGATGCAGTTCCTCGTCTTGACCCTATGTAGTTAATCCGCCTTAATTGCTTCTGTTTTCTCGTCATTCTGTTATGCTATTCAGTTCCGACCATTTAATTGTCCTTCGTTTGAACTTTTAAAAAATATTGTAAACATTCAAGCTGAAGAAAGTATTAAACTAAGCTGTTGGTATGTTTATTAAACCCATTCTACGATGATGTATGTATGATGCTCATACATTAAAATTTTAATTTAGCTGCATTCTCTTCCTCAACTTCATATTCACTACAATATCCAGACTTCTTGACATCTTGTTTCCATTTGACTGGTTGAAAGGATGGTGAGCCTACATGCAACCTGCGCATTCTAGTACATATTGTGGGACAGTGGACTTATTCATAGACAAGCATTATAATTACAATACATATTACGTAACTGATTGCCATTAAACACATGTCGTATTAGGTAAATCTCTCTAGTAAATACGCAGATTTACCAGAAGAGAGTAAAAATTGGGAAGCGTTTCTTCTGTATGTCAAGTTCATGAGCCAATAGTGAATAGACACTATTTGCAGAATGGGAAAATAATGGGGAAACGTGAGACGCTATGCAGTAAGTACTATACTTTACAGAGAAATAGGAATTCATTTTCATTCTATTTTATCCTAAGACGATGACCGACTACTGGTGACGTAATTGTACACCTGAGCAAGCGCAAGCGTATGTTGAATACAAGCGTTTGTTCCTAGTACTAGCATGTATTGTCGTCACAGACAAGCGAAAAAACGTTTTCCTAATGTTTGCATGTAAAAAACACTCATATGACTCACCACTCACCTCATACTCAAAGTATGGCAGAGTTTGCAAATAAAAACAACTTGCTGCTGTTCGGAGGCATTCAGTTCAGCTTTTGACTTTGACAGTTACCTCAGTTTGTAATACTTTGGACAAATAGCAGCTGGTTTGTTTAATTCACAGGAGGTCGATAAATTATATAGCCATAAAAATGGGTAGTATCAACGAAACGGCACTCGCCGTCAATTTAAATAATCATACCAGAAAGGGAAACAGAAATAAGCATAAGTTATCCTCAAAACCAAAGAACAATCCGTCACCACAACCAAAACAAATGTTTAGTAGAGGATTCCTAGAAAGAAGAGACTTGGAACAGTATTTCTGGACAGATAAATGTGTTACTGGAATTTTGGATGGTGTTAAATCAACGTTTGGAGCTGAAGAGAGCTGTTGTTTGTGCACTCCCACATTAGCGGAAGCGTGGTGGGTAGAAGGTGAAGAGGTTAGCCTGCTGGATATAGACGAAAGGTTTAAATACCTTCCAAAGTTCAGATACTTCGATCTCAGATTTCCCCACCAAACTGATTTGGAACCAGAACGAGAAGACTGGCGTGTCATTGTTTTCGACCCTCCTTTTTTCTATATCTCAATGGAAGTTTTGTTCAAAGCTGTGGAATACATCTGTGATGGCAGATTTGAGAGAACGAAATTGCTAATTGGATTCTTAAAGCGTGAAGAAAAACATCTTTTAGAAGTATTTAGTCATTTTAATTTACGACGAACCAATTTTCCTCTAGAATATGCTCATGTAAAACCCAACAAATGGGTTAATTATGCTTTGTATTCGAATGTTGATATTCCTGGAATTAAACGAGTTAAATGATTATGTCCTACCTTAGAACAATTTTTTATATTTGACAAATAAACTACCTCGCAAGCGGATTAAAATATCGATGCATATGCTATTATTCAAAATAAATTTATTTCATTGAAATTAACAAACTTGAAACACCTACTGCAATTATTTTAATTTTTCAATAATCCATTCCGCACCTCATCATATATTGTCAATCAGCCATTTTCGCAAACTTGCGTGGGAATCCTGTATAAATGGAAACAATCTTTTGGAGCGCTGCCACTTGCTGTTCAACCTTTGCAAAATGGCGAGTTCCTCAAATGTGATTTCAAACTGCTTCACCTAAAAGTAACAACAATGTCCAGTGGAATGGTTATCATATCATTATGCAAGACATAATATTCGACACTGGTCAATATGGTCATACCATTTCGGATTTCTCCGTCTCATTCACCGTATCTGCTAACTCAGAAAGCACTTCTACGGCTTTTCCGCCATATCTAATAAGAAATTACATGGTAGGAAATAAGAGCAAAAAAAATAGTAAACTTCTGAAATGAAAAACATTCGTTAATGTTTGATACGAATAATAAAACCTTTTGTATAGCGCTTCCATATTGTTGTTGATTTTTTCCCATACGAATCCTGCTGCTTCAGGTTTCTTCGCTAATGACTTCAGTAGTTCCAATTTATCATTAATTGAGAAGGGGCGATTTTCTTCAGTGAAAATCGAGTTTACCAACCTAAAAGTGAAACGACACGTTAGTAGTTATCAAAACTCGAACCTACTTCAGATACGATGTCAAGCCTTCGCATACCATTTCAAATTTTGTGGATTTGTTGAACATGAAAGGGACTTGAGAAGTCTTTGTTTTCTTCCAAAGAGCGTTGTTGGATTCAAGTACTCCGTCAATATGTATTCAAATACACTGGAATTCTGAGAGGCTGCAGTACAGTAAATAACAAATTGATGCTCCTTCGCCACTCTGCAGAAGATTTTGTCAATGAATGATTAACTATATTCACTATATAAAAGTGGCAAGTATAACTGAAGTTTTAAAACAAATACTCTATTTCCCCCAGATTTTCAATAAAGTTGTCCATATCATTGCTTGAAAACGCCAGACAAGATCCTAAGTCACATGACCATTTGATAAGCATTTCGTGTAACATTCCAGTTGACCCAATTTTTTCATCAAGTAGATTAAGCGAGTTCAAAACCGACCGAATTTTTAAATTTAGGTAGATCTAAAACGTAAAGAAACTTATATACAAACATACTGCAAACAAATCACTATTTTGTCCATCGAATGTTAATAATTATTAAAACCTTTAGTAACTCGGCAGTTTCAAAATCTTGGACTTGGTTTAGAAGTTTAAGTAACTTATCCATGGGTTGTCGTAAACCCATCCATACTCCAGTACTCATGTCATTCTGAACATATTTTGTGAATTCCATTGCCGTTGTCAGATTCGTGTAACCTATGCATTGATAGTATCACAAACTGCTTTCCGAAAGCTTTTTAAAAATATGATTAGCATTTCAATAATTACAATTACCAGAGAAGGCTAACTCGAAGTAGTCGCTGATTAGTTTGCTTCTTCCTGCTGATGAAATTTTAGTATGGTCCTCTTCGAGTAATGTCAAAATTTCATGCTGTAATGAATTATCGTACTGGACTCGGTAGTATCCTTAATGTAAAACGTATCAAATTTCCAAATCTTTCTGTGTAAAATGCCTTTTATTGTATTATATGATGTATTATGTCAAACAGACCTATTGCTTCTGGATTAACGATAACCGTTTCTCCTGGAATCACGTCAACAGTTATGGAAGCAACACCTTGAGGAATCCAGGTATCTGGTACAGTACCTGGCAAGTCTGGCCTGCTTCGAGGTTGAAGAGTAATTGGGACCCACCAAGTCTTAGAAGAATTCGATGGTCCCTCTTCACTAAATTCTTCCTGTAATATGCATTTTTATGAGCACTAGAAAATTGGAAAAGTAGAAGGTTAAAAAATGTTGACCAACCTGAGTTAATATAATCTGAGAGGTATTACTTTGAGAAACGTAAATGAGGGGAAAATTGGACTGCTGACACCATGAATTCATTATTTCTCTAACGGAAGCTGGAATATATTGTGATATTAGTGCAGATTTGTCTAGTTCCTCTTGAAGCACGTCAAATAAATCATTTTGCTCTGCACTTTGATACTGACTGATTAGTTCAAACAAGACAAAATACAAAACCTTTTACCCAGACTAAATTCCAACAGTACTTCAAAGTTTTAATAATTTTTAAAAACATACTATCTGTCAATGTAGACTTTAATGGCTTGTTCAAATACGTCTTCAGTCAGAAAATTTGAAGTCATTCGAAGCACAGAAGCTCCTTTCTGGTACGGAATCGATGTGTAGATATCCGCAACTGCAGCAGAAGTCTGAGGAAAATTTTCCAGTGGATGAGAAGCTATTTTATAAAAATCAATGAGGGAACAAGTAAAAAATACTTTCAAACTTTTCATTTTGTTAGAAATTTTACATTTCTTATGGTGCATTACCGTTGCTGGAATCAAACTCCAGTGCAACCTGCAAAATGTTTGGGATAAACATCTCCCATGGCTCAAGTTCTGGATTCGTGTGTTCCATTCCGTAATGACTATAAAAACTTGCGAATCCTTCCTAGAATGTATAACGCGTACATATATATAATATGAGTTATCAAAAATTAAGGTTTACTGCATAGTTTTTAAAGAAATTAAAACAAAATGTAATACTCCTGCTGAAATGAACCGAACGAACCTTTAACCAAACGTATGCCCACCATTTGCAGGCTACAATATTGCCTACAACACATTCATCAAATTCATTGTTACAAATTCAAATATTAGTCACCAGTTTATTTAGAATAAGTTTTTTCCTATTTACCAAACCACTGATGAGCTAATTCATGAGACATTACAAAGTTAATGTTATATCGGTCTTCCTCTGTTGTTTCATTTTTCAAGTAAAGCAAAACTGGCTCTCTACAGAAAAAACATGACAAAACATTGAACGCATTAAAACAGTAACTCCTACAGTATAACATAACTAAAGTTACTCTCTAACTTGTATGTTATCAAGCCAATGTTTTCCATCGCATTGAAGAAAAAGTGGGGTAGGGCTACCGAATATAACTTGTCCAAGGGATATTTGATTAGGAAACGAGCTTCAAAAAATCCCATAACAGCATCAGTTATGTTAGCAGCGTAAGCTCCTGCTCCTTTTGATATCAAATGCGGAGATGCGTACACCTGCGTTACAATAGTACAAGGAAAGGTTAGAAATTATCTCACTCTGCCTGCGTCAGTCTAAACTTTAAAGCTTACTCGAGTAGTTTTATTGACAAAATTGATAGGCTCAGCTTCCTCATACGTGAAATCTGAAACAATCATTGCGGTTATGTACGATGACATACTTGGGGTTGTTCTAAAATAGTCCCACACATAATCAGGCAGCTCCTCCCTAAAACGATCATTTATTAAAGACTCTTCACAGTTAATAATGTGACAAAAAATCTACAAATAGAAAGTACTGAAAGTAGATTACCCAGCCGGCAAAGTCGCAACTATTTCCTCGTTAGCCATCGCATGATACTTTGTATGATGACCAATTGCGACACTGAATTCAGCCCTTAATGAAGGCTCATCAAAGTTTGGAAATAGTCTTCGCGAATGATATGGAGCAAACAAAGTTGTAGCCAAGTATCTAAAAAAAAATAAAAAATGCAATCAATGCTATTGTTTAGTGGAAGGTTGTTCATCATATTAGCAGTTTCACTTTGCAAACCTTGTTTCTGAGCTTTCTGGATCTTCATAGTAGTCTTGGTACATGCCATTAAGACGGTAATCAGGAATGGGAGCAACAAACTTTATATGAATCCCGTAAAATTCTCCAACTTGCAATGTACTGTTGAGAGTAATTATGAAAAAGTCGTTTTCTAATTCATAAGTCAAAGAGCTTACACCCAATTCTGATCCGTTAACTCTCGTGTTAACCTGCAATAACAGTATTTCAGTTGTTTCAAATTACTTCCAAGATGGTATAATATTGCCCGAGGAAAAAATTGACAATTTTTGTATCTTACCCGGACACTGTCATGCGATATTGTTAGGTTCACTGCATGAAGGTAAATCTGATTAGTAGGCTCTGTACATGTCACGTTGATCAACACTTCACCTGTAGCAGTAAATCTTTGAAAGTTTGGAAGAGGATCTAAAACCACGAACAAGTTAAGTTCATAGTAGGTAGGGAACAAAGTCGTCGGAAGCCTAAAATCAGAAGACTGTTCCAAGGGATACTCTACATTTTTTATGTTTGGGCTAGAATTAGCTAAACACAAAAATGTCAAGTTGATTACTGCAAGCAATTTCAAAAAAATCTGCATATTTAGGGCAATGAATAAAATTAATATGAATACGTTTGCTCTGAATCTACAAACTCTTACTGGTCATAACTTAGGCTAAATCACATTCTTCCATCATCCAAAACAGCATTGGAAATTGGAGCATTGTTTGAATTATTTGTACCTTTAGGTACATATTTAAAAGACTCGTTATGTCGTCTGTCTGTCTGCATGTCTGTCTATACGTCTGCCTGTCGTCTGTCTTCTGTCTGCTCTGCCTGTGTGTCCGGGGGCACGATAACTTTTGAACCGTTTGACTTTTTTAAATTCTGTTTTCAGTAATAGATAGCTTAGGTAAAAATTGGGAATCAAGTTGTAAGATGGGTTATCTGGGGTCAAATGATAAGGTCAACCAATATGATAAGCTAAGTTAAATCAGAACTTTTGAACAGGGTCAAATGTCAAGGTCAAGCATTTTTAAATGACACACTTGGGATGTGATATATTAAATAATAATAATAATTAATCGAAAGCTACTTCTGAGTAGAATTCATTTATGACACCCAGGCCAAAAATGACGTATATTCAATTTTAAAGGTACATCGCTACACCTGGACTTGCCGGGTTAATTTCATTCCCATTTCATTTTATCAAGTTTAATTTTCATGATTAGGAAACCACCAACCATCATATTATGATTTTGAACCTGCAGTTTCACCTTTATATAATATTTATCATCGGATCAAAAATAAGTGTCAAACATACTCGTACGTAATGCTAGATAGTTGCACTGCAGTTGTGCTTACAAAACATCAGAGTTTTATCAGATTAGGTCACCTCTGCCTAATCGACCTATATAAAATTCATTTCACAGGAGGAGAAACATGAGGATGAGCGCATGTTTCACCTCACTGTACTTATGCAACATCAGAAATCGTATCTACAATATTGGCAATGATACATTTAAATTTTCATTATAATATAGTTGTATGTGAATGGTGGATAAAAGGGCAAGAACAAAAACCTTTCCAAATTTTAGATCTTGTAAGATAACAAGTGAGTAGCACATACATATT
Organism: Orchesella cincta; assembly: GCA_001718145.1. Classification (NCBI taxonomy): domain Eukaryota; kingdom Metazoa; phylum Arthropoda; class Collembola; order Entomobryomorpha; family Orchesellidae; genus Orchesella; species Orchesella cincta. The sequence goes on from LJIJ01000143.1 coordinate 201,898, forward strand.
GTAAAACTTGCAACTGATTCCGATGCAGTAATAAAACACACCTAAGTTGAATAGCCTTATGATTATGGATAATTGAAACTGAAAGGCAATGACAAGAATACCTGATTCTTCTTTGTTTCGCATGTAAATGTATTTAATTTGCTACAGGTTTTCAAAATAGTGTTCATAGCATTGCATTGTTGGATTTCCCATTGTTGCATGAGCTCTAAAAATAAATTCATCAAGCGAGAATCTGTAGCGGCAATGTCTTCAGCACAGCAAGTAGGCTGTGTGCAAAAACCCATTCCAGTTTAGTAAGCATAAAACACATGTAAACAAAAACAGTTCCATTCCTTGCCTAAGCATAATAACAACTATTTAGATAAGAGTTTATATTCATTCATTCTCCCTAATCGTTTTACGACTAATTGAGTTGAATAATAATTATTACGTGTCAGCAACAATTGTCAATTATTTACGGGTTAAATAAATTTAATCAAAATGTTGCTCCCGAGAGCTTTGAGTAGATTAGCTCATGCTAAATGTTTTAGCAAATGCCTCCACACATTACGAAATCGAAAGCCAATTCTATTTGACGGAAGAGGACCTTCAGGTGAAATTACGCAGTTTTTAAATAAATACTCCCAGTTCCCCCAAGGAGGAATTCAGAAGATTCACACATCATCAGGCAGGTGAAATTTAGTTACAAACCTGCTTTCACCATTGGTATCCTTCCAACCAAGAACTTTTATGACTAAATGAATGAAAAATTTATTTATTTTGTTACTTGTTTGTCTTTCAGTTACCTTTCACGGTGAATATGAATGGCAAGATCCGAAATCAGAGGAGGAAGTGTAAGTTGATTATTTTGACAAATAAAATAATAGTAATAATTGATTTTTATAGTATGTCATTTCTGTTTTGCCAGAGTAAATGTGGTGGTCGGAGATAAGGATGGAAACAAGTTTAATGTGAGAGGGAAAATTGGCGATAATTTATTATACCTTTCCAAACGGTTCGAGGTGCAAATGGAAGGTATGCTGAATGCACAGATGAATGTACATGCACAAATTAGTGAAACGTTTGAATTAATATGATCAAATTTAATTTTCTTCAGGAGCATGCGAGGCGTCTTTAGCATGTACAACCTGTCATATTTATGTTGATCATGAGTTTCTAGACTTATTACCTGAAGCAACGGAAACGGAAGAAGACTTGTTAGATCAAGCCCCGTTTCTGAAAGAAAATTCTAGATTAGGTAAAGTTAATTTTTTAACTCAACTGTGCGGCTTAAATGAAGTCTTTGAATTGAAGTAATTAAAATTATGTTTGCTGAATAGGTTGCCAAATCATATTAAATAAGCAGTTAGATGGGCTTAAGGTGACATTGCCGGCTGCGACCAAGAACTTTTACGTTGACGGACACAAGCCAACTCCTCACTAGTCTTCTCTGCTTGATATTGCAGGGGTTATAATTTGGATGGAAATCCAACTTAACACCTCAAGTTGGAACATGTTGGTATAACCAACCACCCGTAGTGGTGCAAGGTGCAACTCATCTCGTTGATGGCAATCGTTATGTCCTTTATATATCAAATTAGCAGCGGATATTTTGTAGTGATAAACAAGAATCGGTGAAAATAAAAGACTTGATTTGAATAACGTATTCTGCGCATCTGTCATTCTGCCTCAACCCAATTAATATTCATAAGTCGTTCATCACAATTTGTAAATGGTGAGAAGTATCGTTCTACGGGACTGGTTGCCTGCATGGCTTAATTTAATCATTAACTACAAGGTCAATAAAGTAATTAAACGTTCGAGTTCAGAGAAAGGCTATGACCTCGGATTTGCAGAAATTCAGACATGTTAGCATTTCGCATGGATCTGGAGCATACAATCATCAAAAGTACTGGGGAGTCGGTGATTGAAACTTTTAGTGCTCATATTAGAAGTAAAGTCGAAAGTACAGGCAACGATTTCTAGTCATGCTGAAATTTTTAGGATTGTTGGTCCTGTTTGGGTGGCAATTATGCCACGCTAAGGTAAGTTTGCATATTTGAAAGAAACTTGCATTTTGAATAAGATATTTTACTGAGAAAATTCATCGCATTTTAAGGAGCACCATAAACCAGAGCCCCAAGAACTGCAGCGATATCAAACGTTAAGGCAGAAGCGTTTAGTCTATCATAATTTTAAGCAGTCTGCACTTTTCACTGTCCCGGGGTACACTGGGAAGGAAGCTGAGGATGACAATGAGCCTCCATTCTTGCCAAGTTTAGGTAAAGCCTTGACTTTGATACGCCGACTTTTCAATGGATTGGATAAGTATGCAATCGGTTATTAAAATATAATTATTAGAATGTGGGGATGAGTTCTACAATCTAACCAAGGGGGCTTTTGGAACAATCACATCTCCCAATTATCCTAGAAGGTATCAACCAGATCTGCAATGCGAATGGATACTTGAGGTTAGTGGGTTTTTGATTAAATGAAGTGATTTGACACTGCAGCTTGAGCATATGAACTACTTGAAGGTGGGATTGTTTTAACACACAGAGTGTACCTGGTACCGTGATTGAAGCAACTTTCTTTGATTCCGTCACTCAACCATGGTTGTTTGGATTTTATGATTACATCAAGGTGTCATTAGACGGAAATTGGACTCAATTTCACAGGTGAGTCAATTTTTACGTTTTTAATGAACTCGAACTTGACAAGGCAGGTTCTAGAAAAATTTATGGTCTGTTGATTCTTTTAGATTTGCAGGAGACATAAATTACAAAACTCCATACACTCTTGTGTCCAAAGGAAATCGGATAGTAGTTCGCTTTGTCACATCTTCTTGGCTTAACTTTAGAGGATTCTCCATGTTCTACGCTGTCCGTAACAGACATAGGGGTGACAACAGTCCGCAAGTTAACGAATTTGGAAGTGTGCAGAACAATAATGTAGTAGCAGTTTGCAACAGGAAGCCTGTCCTTCCACCAAAACGGGACAATGATAAATTTATACAGAATAGCAACGTAAAAATCATTAACGGAGAAGTTGCAGTTGCTCATCAATATCCATTCACAGTTGCACTCTTAATTGACGGTCAGTATTTCTGTGCAGGAACCCTTTTAGATGATGTAATTTCTATTTGTGTTCACTACTGAGCTATGTACTCGACAAATGAATTAGGAAAGTCATGCTAATACATTCTTGTTCTTGAACCTAGACCAATATTCTAACAGCAGCTCATTGCGTGGCTGATGCAGAAAGAATAGTGGCAATATTCGGACTTCACAATATGACTAATCCAGCAGAACGATACTATTCCAGGCAAATTCGTCTAATTGAATTTCCACAAACAGCCAACCATGTCTTCCTTCATCCACATTTTAATCCAGATTCAGGAGCTAATGATATTGCGGTAATGATATTATGATTTGTACATTTCATTTAAGTTGAAATGAACGCTTTCAATATCGATTGTATAATGCATGCATAACTCAAATTATATAGATAGTACGAGTTCTTCAAAAGGTGAAGTTGACAGGTATGGAAAGTATGGAATTTAAAAAATAACTAAATACTTAACACATTGGCTAATTGTTACTGTTAATGCTGTAGGATATGTTCAGCCAATTTATCTTCCTAGTATTTACTCAGCTTCGAACACATTTTATGGAAAGGATTTAAAAACAGTCGGATGGGGGCAATATGATATTAGTAAGGAAACATTTGCATGGACGATGCGATAATAAGATGCTACTTAGCGTTGAATGAGCATGTTAACTAAAATATTTCGTAAATCCATTATTAGACTCTGATGGAATCAGTACTGTTTTGAGAGAAGGTAGAGCTCGTGTCATCTCAAATCACGACTGTAGAGAAGAATTCCGTGGTGCAATTACAGGAAATAATCTCTGCACACTTACACCTTTTAAGCCAACTGAATCCCCAGAAAATGCCAATTCAACTACAACTGCCCCATTGAAATATTTGACTAGAAGTAACATTACTAATGAAAACGAAAATCCTGAAGAAATCGAAGAATCTGAAACTGAAGCATCCTATCAACCTGACTTCATTTCCCCATGCTTCGTAAGTTTGAAAATTAACAAAAGGTATTTTAGATCTGTCTGATTAATTTTATGAATATGAAACAATCGTACATAGGGAGATGCTGGAGGTCCTCTATTTGCGGATTTCAAAGAAACTGCTGATGGAACTAAAGAACCAATTAAGCAAGAATGTGTTGATGCACGACCAAACGGAAGTAGTGACGATGATGATGATCTAAAGAACCAACCAGCTTGTGACAGGCCAAAAGAGTTATCCAAGAAGTGGTATGTCTTGGTAGGTGTTGTCAGTTTCGGAACTAAAGTTTGTGGTGAGGACATACCTGTGGCCTATTCTAGAGTTTCGGCGTACCTGGAATGGATTGCATACGTGACTGGCAGACATGGATAATTCATGTTTCATAATGCGAATTTTACATTAAGTAGTGCTGGATTAATAAACAGAGATACGTAATGTACAACATTATACACTTACAATTAAATTTTATTTTCCTTAAGCTGGCATAATGAGAAAATATTTACAAACTTTGGGCAATCAGACTTCAATCATTTCAATCAATTTAAGAAATATTTTTAAGCACAGTAAAAAAATTACACTTGGATATTTTTTGTTTGTACTTAAACGAAATCACGTAAGACTGTTTTTCACTCATTCAATAAGAAACTGCGAATCCAGACTAATAGTTTTGCATAATCATGAACACCTTGACAAAACGGTTGATCCTCTTTCTGTTTCTTCCCGAACATTGTATTAAATGCGAGCTTAAAGTCACACCAAATGCGAAGTGGAGCCATGGCTTTATGAGCCGTATTAAAATTGTCCACAGTGGCATAACTGGTAACCAGAAATCCATTTGCCAAAAAGGACCCTGAAGATGTTAACGGACAAAATACCCCATAACACTCTTCAACCTCAATATTTTCAAGTGTCGTAGTTAAAATTTTTCTGTCTGCTCCGACATAAAACATTTTGTCACCAATATTCATGTGTTTAGCTGGCTTACTTGTCGGGGCACTGTGAGACTGCTCCAGAACAAACAATAAGTGATTGTCTGTAACTTTCAGACACTTTCCGTTAGAAAATATGAGCACAAGAAAATTCGCTTTCTTGTTTCTCTCCAAATGGAGGAAGGTTAGCATTCTGGTTGATGTGCAGTTCTGTTCATCGGCTGAATCCACGTTGACTGTCAATAATGAATCAAATGTGTTTAGCTGACCAATTGATATTTCGTGACCACTCGACAATCGAATCATTGTAGATGCAGGAAAGCAGCCCTCACAATCATTCTTTGATAGATATTTCAGAGTTCTTCGTCGTAACTCCTCTTTATCATCGCAAAAATTCATATTGTAGTATGGATATAAAACAAATGAATAGTTTAGAGCATTTGGATTCTTTTTGACTTCATTAACCCACCCGTAATAGAGTTCCGGAGTTATTTTGTCAAATTCTAAATACATTAAATCATCGTGCTCATGACCTGAAATTGCTAGTTTTCCACCTTTTTTAACAGAAAATAAGCTAGCCTTTGACGTAACTTCAACGTGTACTTTACCAATGTTCAATAACTTTGCTGCAAGATTTCCCAAAATTTTCAAGCTATTGTTTGAATTTTCGTTGTTTTCGGTCCAATCCGTTTTTATGAAGCCTCCGATCCACTGTTTAACAACGAAATGAGTACCCCATTTGGCAAAAAAGGAATTATATCGCTCGTTCTTAATCCGCTCCACCTCTTTTTTCTTCAGGTTCGTTACGTTTTCGATAGGCTTTGCAAGGTTCCTCACTTCGCATCTGAATTCTGGTGAAAAGTATTTCTCAGGATTCACCACTTGTAAAAATGCAAGGCGCACTTCATGTAAAACGGCGTCGGAAGAGTCAGAGGTATTAGAGGATGATCGCCAATTTCCACTCAGGGATTTATCAACTTTTAAGGTGACTCCTTTTTCGATTCCATATTCACTTTTTCGGTGTGCTTCATACAACTTTTTGGAGTCGTGGGTAAGGCTCCAACTTTCAGTACTCACATCAAGGAACATGTCAACGAATTCTGGAACGTAGAACATTGTTTCCCCCACAAATACACTTTTCATTTCGTCCATTGAAAATACATTCTGCAATTTTAGACTCTCTGAAACTGGGCAATATGCTTGACCGATTGAGTGGAATCCGTTATGCGTTGGAATACTAACAAGTCCGCGGTATAGGTTTGAGCAATCGGTGTGATCATGCCCAAAAATTGAATGTAGAGCAGTGGCGTCTAAAGACATCGTTGCATTTATTGTTTCCAATGCTGTAGTTATGTTATTGGTGTGCGGTCAGTCAGGATTATTGTACAGTGCCGACAAAAACAAAAGACCCAAACTGTCATTATTTTTTGTCATCACCTTCTCTATGGAGCCTAGTATGGTAGCTCTTGTAGTCGCAAATGGTTTAGAATCCGATAAACCTTCCCCTGGTTTGTAATCCAGACTGTTTGGAGCAAAAACTAGCACTGGAACTTCTCCAGTAAGGCCATAGACGTCTTTCAATTGCTTTCTTATCTTATTTTGAATGGTTGCGTACCTCAAAGGAGAACGAATCTGTTCTTGGGATGTTTGTGTTCCCTTCGTTGTGGATGTAGATGACGATGCTTCTTGTTGGTTGTTATCATTCTTTCCGTCTGTAGCCTTAACATCTTGAGCTTGAACTTTAGTGTTCAGTTTTGTTACATCATCATCACTAACAATTATTAGAACTAGGTTGTTCGCCTTTATATCTACCAAGTTCATTTTGTGAAGTTGTGAGAGTTGAAAATTTAAAATATTCTTTTCCTTTGGATTGTTCATAGCAGCATTATTACTGGCAAAATACAAAACTAGATTGGGATATTCAACTGGTCTGCAATTTCTTACAAGTTTCCGAAGCTCTGGGGTGATCTTCCTCACTCCACGGTCTGGGATATAAGTTCGGGAAGCATTTGCAACATGGTTTTCTAACCGATGATTGATATGGTTGCAGACGTCCAACACGTCTATAGACACCCCTACTTCTATTTTGGCATCACCATCAGGTATTTGGAGGGTGTCTGAGTAATAGCGGACACTGTTTGGAGTAACTTTGACAGGTGTGTGTTCCAAAACGTTGTCGATGAGCAAAGAAATTACTGACCTTTTGTACGTACGTTCATCCCCAGCAACAATTATCTTCATATGATTGAAAGCCCGACCATTGGTAAGAGATGGGAGGGCATACTTGAGAATCGTTTGAAAGTCATTTGGCAGCTCCCCATTGACTCTGGTGAGAATCCTTTCAGCAACGAATAGCTGCATGATTTCTTGAAACTTTTCCGCACTCGAGGGCAAACGTATTGTTGGCTAGATGAAACAAAACGTGATATATTTTTGAACTTTCTCAATCATTGCAGTTGCGGTAGCGTTGCAGCGTGTGTATTATATAAATGTAATTTAGTCTTGGTATTTACCATTTCCGGGTTATCTTCCATTTTTGCAAAAGGTTTCTTATAGTTAGATAGATTATGGTACTGAAACTTCACACAACAATTTTAAGAACAAATTGCAATGGAAAAAACTAGTTGGAATTCAGGGACCCAGGTAGGTAAACTAAATTTGCAGTGCGTTCTGCTTGGGATATTCTTGGAATAAAGTGAAACGAAATATTTTACATCTTGCATACTGAATTTTTAAGCTCATTCCTTTCATAAAGTTTGTAGGCAGTCAACTGTCTACTTGACATTTGTTTAATCTTTTATTTGAAAGACATATATTGATGCACATTGTAGTATAAAGATAGTATGCCTGCTGTGTGTATATTCCTTACTGGCCCTGGAGATTAAACTTGAGTTTGAGTTGGGTTTATGGGCTTAAAGGCAAGTCCTAAATCGAAACATAAGCTGCTTTGCTATTGAAGTTATCGTTAGATCAAATGCATATTATACTTGCTGCATTCAATTTAATAAACCATAGTTTTAGAGAAATACACAAGTAAAAATAGCTCAGCAGATAATACAACAAACATCATTTCTAGCCGGTCATTGTCAGTAAGATTGATACCGACATATTATATGCATTCTTAAATATGCAAATCATATACAAAATACAAACTATATATGAACATGCAAAGTGAAGGCACAGTTGCAACCGCAATGCTAATTATTATTTCCCTTAGATTCATACAATTTGCTTTCTTATGTCTATCAGGGTGTTTTACATAGAAACCTTGATGTCTATGACATTACGACTTATGACAGAGCGACAGTTAACACCCAGGAATGGTGAGAAGAAAATATGCATTTTGATCCTTCCATTCTTCATACGACTGAAATCGTCTTCACTAAATAAGAAATTACGCTTCATGCTACCTTCATTCATTGTAGTTCTCAAAGGTTTTGTTTTGTACACTAATATGAAAAATGTTGTGTGCTATTTTTACCTAAACAGTGGCATAAATGCTACCATCGTCCAGTTGTTTACAGTTAGTTATTAAAAACTAATAGCCACAAATCAGTTTCACATACGAGTCGTAGTAAGCATAAGTATATGTTAAAACAAGATGCTCCATCCCCATGTATAACTGAAATATATACATTACATTCATTCAACTTTTACATGATGCATTTCTAACATAACCAGCTTTCTGTGCATCAAGATGTATGATTGAAAAGCATAATATGTACACAACATGTCATCGCCGACGTGATTAAAGTATTTAAAAGCACGTATACAGTCAACGTAAACTTTCCCTTATGTAAATGCATAATTTTTAGAACGCACAGTTATACTGTGATAGCGTAATCGCATCACATGTATGAATGAAGTATATTGCACGTAAGATACCCTCGCTGCAAGGTATTTCTATCCAATTTAGTAATTAACGAAACACAAACTTCCCTGCACAGTCAAAATGACTACAGAACATTATCTCATTCAAATAAATCCGAGATTTGAATGGATTCAAAGTTCAAGTTTTCAGTTTAACTTGTAGTTTTTTGCTTGCAGGCAGGGTAGAACATAAAAGCAGTAAATAACAATGGGAATCATTCTGGAAAGGTACACGTTGTGAATTTCAAAGTTTTACAAAGTCAGCCAATATCTGTGATAGCAATTTACATTTTCATACATAATATACTTTATCTAACATGAGTGCTGACACAACGTTATGTAAGTACATGCTAATTTCATACTTCTGTGTCCTTATATATAAATACATTGACTCGGCACCTTGGGTTTAGTTGAAAATATATTATTCTATTTTCAGGTAGCAAAATACGAAGCTTCGTTAAAGGAGTGATTAGTCTTATTTCCAGGATATTGTACCTCATCTTCATTTGGCCCTTCCAGCTACTTGGAAAAATCATTAGTTCAATATGTAACGCCATTTTTTCAATACTGAAGACAACGGTGAAGTTTGGAGTAATAGTTTCAGTATTAGTCTCCATCTTAGGAATTTTAATATTGACAATTACATCCATAACATTTTTTAACGTATCCCAAGAAGTTGTCGGATACGTTGTCTCTCATTTATCAGCAGCTATATATGCTCTAATATCTCAAACCTTATGGTTCTCATGTTTTATTGCAGCAATTTATTACATCACTAAATGGTGACACGACGGATGTATAAAAGTTTTAGCATGTTACTCAATTTAAACCAATTTTATTTCAAAGATCAAAATCGAAAGTACAAGTTAGAATAAGATTTTGAATATTATTTAATATATAATAATGGTATTATAATAAAAGGAACTAAATAAATCAAATAAATTATGCAGTTTGACCAAGCAATATTTTATCATTCGAATGGCTGTACATCTGTACTTTGACCATCCAAAGTCACGAGCTTGCATTAAACTGTAACATTATTTGAATTCACATAGTCCCTATTTCGTAGCAATCTTCACTTGGAAGCATTCTTTTCTTTGAGTAGTTGGAGTGTCCTGGAAATATTTATTCGGTCCATTGGACTTTTGCTCAAGAAGATCAACTTTGCATCTCCATCTCTCGACATTATAATGTCACCGCCCATTTGTATGGGGTCATCAACGACCCCTTCGTAGGGCTGCAAAAATTTTCCTCCTGCAAATTTCTTGTTGACATAGTATGTCATTGTGTCTACACCAAAGACCTAAAATGTGTACGAAATAATTAGAGTTAGATTAGATACAATTCATACAATATAAAAGGTGCTTGTGTCTGTGACATATCATATCATATGTATGAAGTGTTTTACCCTTGCAACTGAACGAACCATCCCAAAGTACTTATAAGAGGACCGTGGAAGATCAATCAACATTGGCAATTGACAAGGAGTGTCCTCCTTCCATCTTCTTGCACCCAATTCTACTCCACACGCAACTACAACCACTTGGCATCCTTCAGCGGAAATCAGTTTCTGCAAACAAAATTAATTAATTTAAGTATAATGTCATGTCATATAATAGAATCCTTGTGAAAATAAGCGTATCAATGTCAAGGAGTTAACCTCTGATTCCGCCACAGACACCACGTGCTCTCGTCACGGTAATCAGGAATAGTGTCGGAGGAATACAAACCATGTCATTGGACTTCTTGATAAGACGTCTTTGACGGAAACTTCATTTGTTCCAGTTTCTGTTAGCTCATCAACTTTCAGGTCCACAAAATTCATGCTGGTAGCTAGCGTACCTTGAACTTCCTTAGTGTCTTCAGCAAGTAGAACATCGCATTGTTGCAAGAATTTCGTCCACTCTGTATCAATTCGAAAGTAGGCTTCAATACTCTCGCCTTCGTCTGAATCAGAGTCAGTGCTACAAGCCAGCGTTTCCAGTTTCTTGTTGAGTTCAGTGGTGGAAGTGCAAGAAAAATCTTTACACAAATTTTCTAAAGCCACGAATGGTACCATCAGGGGAGAAACGCTTTTCAGAAATTTTGATATTCCATTTTCCCTTATGGCAGCGTTGGAGCTGCTAATCACACCAGATACCATGGACTCATACTTGGCTAATGCTGTTACAGCCTCTGCAGGGGTTATCCCGAGTTGAGCAGTCAGTTTTTGTTCCATTTTGAAGCAGTTAAACTGCCAAATAGTTTGGTTAGAACATGCGATGCCCGAATAGGAATGGCTGAAAATATTATAACCTCACCTCTCCACTTCAGCCCTCACCAGTGGTTGCAAGTGACTAAATGGTTTGCAGTAAATACTTTCACATGAGCCACTATATCCTTTCAAGTGAGAGGGCTTGTCAGTTCATGATAGGGAAAAATGAATCTTGCAAAAAAATGAAAACAAAGAGCAAATAGAGATTGTATTTTGACATATATGCAAATCGAAAGTTTTGGGGTATCGTTTCAGAGATAAGCGACGATGCATTACTATCTACCTACAAGCACACTCTTATGTTTGATTATAAATTCTCGTGCACCAATCTGTCCATGTGTACTTGTAGACAGTTGCATGTCTGTCTACAGCATTCAAACTTTTCAGATACACCTCATGTTTTAAATTGCTGCATATGGAAGAGTATGTATATGATGAAAAAAATTGAATAAAATTTAGTATATGGGATAAGTTAACGGTAATTTAGACAGACAGATGACATAGCATGTATTATGAATGTGAGATTTTATTACATTGGGTTGGTGCTGTAATCATAAAATGGTTGTGGTCAAACCAATGAAGTTATATCAAGCTAACTATAAGCCGAGCAGATAAGATGTGTTATGTAGGACATTATCAAAAAAACGAATCTCGTGTAGTGATGAAAGTTTCAGTGCTTCATAATATTATTATGTTCATTGGATTCACCAATCACAGTAATCAGAATGCATTTTTTTCAACGACTTGCACGTGCATGAAACCTTATAACTTCGATTCGAAGAGGACAATAAGTCATGTATTGCTTTTCAATTCTTTACATCTTACCATGCATCCTCATGATGACTTTATCAGTTGCTTACTTTTTTAAACCAATAATAATAATTATAAAGCAGCCATTTTCAACCAGCTAAAAAAAGACTATACAAACTATACTACAAGAGCATTTAGATTTTTGGTGTACGATGGTCTACAAAAAAGAGCAGAGTCAAACCGCAAAATCATCTCACAACTGCGAACAAGCAACGAATTCATGAATGCAAAGACAATTATTGATACCTTCTTCCGTCTTACTGACCTTGACAATGTCAACAATACAATTATTATGAATATTTGCTAACCGTCATAATGAGAAAAAAACACTAGACAGCTAATAGAGCTTCTTATAAGTATGCAAGTGAAGGTCACGGATGTGTATATTTTGCAACTCTATAGTACTATTCATCACTGTCTTTTACCATTTCTGTTTATTTTTAAGCATCCATGTCCATTTTACAATGATTTAACAGTAGCTTTGAAGCATTATTAAAAGTCTATGCGTTGACCTTCCCAATTTCCCATAGATAATTGTATCTTCAAATTTATCCATACTTTTGCGAGTTTTGTTCAGTACGCGATGTAAACTGTTTGTTTGAACAGACAATGAAAACAGCTTAATATTGGGTTATCCCTTAAATATGTTGATCGTTGGCTGACAAGGCTGTAAGAACCGTTTCCAAAAGTTATTAATTTATGCTGCGTTTATACTCTTTAGGATTCCTATTTTTTCCATCTTAAAATACCATTTCATAGTGCATTTGTTTTGTGAATCCCATATGAAATGAAATGCCGCACGCGTACGACTACTACTACTAGGTTAGCAAGGATTTGACACTTGCACTTTTCTCATTTCTGCTTTCCGTCAATACCGAATCCGACCACAACAACTCATTTTTTATGTACACATTTTACACACATCTTCAGCTGTAGTACGTAGTAAGTAGTAAAGTTGGAAAAGCAGCTGAAAAATCAATAGAGACCAAAACAGTTTCCAGTCTCTGAACTATGATCTATCCTTTTGCACATCAAGGTAGAGTACAGTAAAAGTACTTTAGGTAAGAGTAGCTCTTGCTCTTTAGGTTAAAAAGGGGTGACTTTTGACCTAATTCCAAAAAAAGCAGTAGAAACTAAATTCGTGCTACTTCCAAGAATCCAACACACCCAAACGTCATGACTCGACGCTTAGAACAATGACAGTTTACAACGTAAAGCAATAAGTCGCAATAATTTTCAGTCCACCACTCATTATCACCGTAGTTTGTTGTAGTACAAATGCACAGTGCAAGTTCCGCTCTCTATCATCATCATCGTCCTAACTGACACAGTTGACAGTACTTTGATAACTGTACAAGACGCTTCTTCTTCGTGATGGTTCAAATGTCAAAGTGAACTAAGGAATCTTTCGGATTATACGTCCAGTCCAGTAGAAATTAATGGACGTCATTCTATAGACAGGTAGCTATTGAATTTATACTGACAGCAAATATGAGCTGATAAAATAAATGTAAAATCAAATTTATTCTTTTGCAGAAACTACGTAAACTTTCAAATTAGGAGACAAATAATTGAATCTCAGTCTGAAAATATAATACTCAAAGAACAGCATGGAGGGGGTTGCAACAGAAGACGTTAATTTAAACTTGGAGGAAACCCAATGTTTCAAACAACCACCGGAGTATGGGTGGAAGGTGAGGATGGACCATAAGTTTGCTGAAAGGTGGACACAAAATGTAAAACCACGTCTTCGACAGATTCCAGATCTCTTGCCACTTTTTATAAGGTTAATTAGTAGCTATACTTTTTAATTATCTTACATTTCATATATATTGAGTGATGATTTTTCGGTTTTTGGTGCAGATATTTTTTCTGGTGGATCAAAACCTACATAATGAAGGGGATAAAACCATTCATCGATATGATTACATTAAATGGGAAGCAAATTTACGGTAATACTTCATATATATATATATATACACTAGTTGAAATGAGGAGTTAAATTGGTACACTTGACTTGTTTAGTAATTGATTGCTAGTCCACTAATTGCATTTATTCTTGTTCTGAGCAGGAGTGCCACTTGGAGGAATTGGATCTGGTTCCATTGGCAGAGGCTTCAAAGGGGAATTCTGTAGATATCAAATGACGCCTGGCAGATACCAGTACAATGTTGTCCATGCAAATCAGTTCATTTTGACAGTGATGGATGACAAAGGTGAGCGATTGTACCACAAGGTCCTTTCAGGCACTGGGGCTCCTGCCAAAGGAAAGCTTTCTTCTTGGGACTGGTCTTACAATCCTGCAGATGCAACTTATCAGGGATTATATCCCAGAGCTTGGTACACATTTCAGGTTCCGGAATTGGATCTTAAACTAGTTTGTAAACAAATCTCTCCCGTGATACCACATAATTATGAAGTGAGTTAATACATTTTGCTTTCTCGGAGAAAGTTTCTCCTCAAATTAGCATGTTGAGTAGCTACATTTAATTTTATTATAACTGTAAACATTTAACAATTTCAGGATTCTAGTCTCCCGTCAGCAGTATTTGTGTGGGACATTCAGAACAACAGCAATAAAAATCTCAGTATCTCTTTGACTTTCACGTTCAAAAATGGGGATGGTTCTGATGCAGATAAGAAAATGAAATGCTCTAGTCAAACATTTTCCTCTGCTATCAATAAATTGCAAGTGAAGGGGGTGGCATTAGATCATCAAATATGCGGAAACAATACGACATATGGCATAGGTTGTCTTGAAAAAGTTAGTTATGTGTTATGTTACCACTGATGTTAATTCCTAATTTAACTCATTCATTACTGTGATTAGGATTTTGTATGTCCTACATTTGTTTACTTTTAGCCAAACCAACTTGTAACCTGCATGAATCAGTTTAACCTAAAAACTGGTGCTGACATTTGGTCAAAGCTGGCTGAAACAGGAAAGCTTGATAAGGAGTGTTGCACATTTGATATAAAAAGGGGTGAAATGGCCGTAGCAGTTTGTTGTCAGTCTTTAATCACAGCAAACCAGAACTCGTCCATGGTGTTTTGTTTGACATGGGACCAACCAGAAATTATATTTCCAAACAAGTCTGTGATTTTTAAAAGGTATTTAGTATAAGTTAATGTAAATTACGATAATGCAATAAGTATACAAGAAAGTAATGAAGATATTTTTTTCACATTAGGCGATACACACGTTTTATTGACAGAACGTCCAACAATGCAGATGAAAACAAGTACACTGCACCAATACGAAATTTAATAACGCACTCCATTTCCAAACATCAGGTTTGGGATAATGCCATTGAATCATGGCAGCGCTCAGTGGTTTCAGACGAGTATGTTTTTAAAAATAAAATTAGAGCATAACATGTCTTAAATGTCTGTACTGATTAGGGTTGAACTAAAATATTTTTTTTACTTAATCCTTCTAGAAAACTTCCCGATTGGTTTAAAAGCGCAATTTTCAATGAGTTGTACTTTGTATCAGACGGAGGCACGTTATGGTTAGATTACGATACTTTGTCATTGCCAAAAACTGTTACCCAAAAAGATGACATCAGAGCTGAGGTCGGAAGATTTGCGTATTTAGAAGCGCACGAATATCGTATGTATAATACGTACGATGTACATTATTACGCTTCTGTCGCGCTGGCCATGTTATGGCCCAAACTTCAACTCAGTCTGCAGTATGATATGGCTGATGCAGTAAACTTCGAAGATACGTCGAGACGAACGTGTCTTTTTGACGGGGTACGCTGCAATCGGAAAGATAAGGACTGCGTGCCCCACGATGTTGGGGACCCTTGTGAAGAACCTTACACTAAAATCAATTCGTACTTGATCCATGACATATCCGACTGGAAAGACTTAAACTTAAAATTTGTATTACAAGTTTTCCGGGATTACAAATTTACCAAAGATGATGTATATTTACATGATATGCTACCAATCTGTAACAAATTAATGAAGAAATCATTGCAGTGGGATGTAGATGATGATGGGATGATAGAAAATTCTGGGACAGCCGACCAAACCTATGACACTTGGATTATGAAAGGAACAAGGTAAGAAATATAGAGAGCTCTGACCAACCATTTGTGTATCGAACTGGCATGCAAATATGTAGCTATTTTCTAATTTGCTATACTTTTTATTGGAATTTTAGTGCGTATTGTGGAAGTTTATGGCTAGCTTCCCTCGTATCGATGATTGAAATGCTGAAAATTTCAAAAGAATACAAAGGAAAAGATGAAGATTTAAGTTTGTACGAGAAAACTCTGGCGAAAGGGAAAAAATCATTCCATGACAAACTTTGGACTGGCGAGTACTATAAATTCGATTGTTCAGGAAGTAGAAAAGGAGATAGCATCATGTCAGATCAACTTTCTGGACACTGGTGGCTCAGTATGTGCGGCATTGATGATACAGAAATCTTTCCGAAAGCCAATGTTCAAAAAGCTGTAAAGACCATTTTTGACAAGAACGTTTGTTGTGTAATGAATGGCACAATGGGCGCAATAAATGGAATTCATGCTGATGGCACCATCGATACGTATACTATTCAAAGCGAAGAAACTTGGACCGGTGTGGCATACACAGTTGCTTCTATGCTAATTAATGAGGTATGTACATGAAAAATAGGTTTATGAAATTTTAACTTTTTTACATGAAATTTACATGCAATGTTATGCTAAAATCAGGGAATGGTTGAAGAAGGATTCAAAACTGCTGAAGGAATTTATCGCACCGTTTATGAAAAGATTGGAATGGGATTTGAGACTCCAGAGGCACTTCATCATTCAAAAACTTATCGTGCCATTGGTTACATGCGTCCATTGGCCATTTGGTCAGTCCTACATGCGTGGGAAAGCAAGAGGAAACAATAATAAAATTATGATAATCACGGTTTATGTTGTATTATCCTTACAAGCAGTAATTTAGTACATACATCTCTTGAAATGTATCTCAGTACCTAATTTCTTTGCAATGTGTTTAAAATTTAATGATCTGTCTCACAATTATTGTTATTGTTAACATCATATCATTTAACTATTATTCATACTTGACTTATGGCTTTATTGTGGTGGCTATACAGTTTATGCGACACCCTATAAATGTTTAACGTACATACTATACGCTTAGATAGCGTAGCAATAAAAATTTTATTTGAATTTGGTTGAGTCAGTAAATGAGCAAAAAATTTATTTTCAAATAGAATTTCGATAAGGGTATATCTGGAAAGTCCATCATAACCCATTATTCCAACTGCTCTTGGTCAGACTGAGAATTTTTAGGTTTCTTCTTTATAAACATCGTTATGAGCAATGTAATAATTAGTGCAGCAGCAGAAAAAACTGAAAATGCAAAACAAAAATCTTAAGTAACCCCAAGAATGCTCTTTAACTGAAGCAACATTTTTAATCAAAAAGTACCTCCAGCCGACCAGCCTAGCGCATTTTTCCAGAATGGTTTCCCCTCCTCACAGTTTCTAAAAGTAGCAATTATTGATTATTAAAACTACAAAAAATGTTGAGTTGACTAGAACGAAAAAATAAAACGTTGATCAACTTACTCGCATGTGAGCAAACTATTAATACACACAACGGCTGTCCCACAAGCTATCTTTTCGAAAAGGCTCATGGAGCCATACACAAATGCTCCACTCTCGATGTTTGTCCCAATTAAATCAGCAATCACGGAAAGACTAGTAATCAAAATGGTAGAAGTTCCTGCACCTGTAGCGAAAAAAAAAACAGATTTACAGTTGTAACGACTATTCTTTCTCATACCAAAAACTAATGTACTTTCCAGATATTATAATTAATTATTCTAATTTCCTGATTGCTCTTACCTAAGAGAACAGCAACCACATAAATACCAATTCCCTCTGATGTAACGACGAATAATATGAGTACTGCTGAAGCCAAGACCAAAAAAGCACCGATGGCGTATGCAAACTGTCTCCCAAACCACTTGTTGAGTGACTTTACTCCAATCGAAACAATAAATCCAGAGCAGTACATAATCAATGGGATGTACGCTACCGATTCACATCCTAAGCCGAGGCTGGTTTCCACATAAAATGGCACATAAGACATGGTTAAATTCGTGGTCAACCGTGTGCATGCGTATAACCCAGCCACCTTGAGACAAAAAAATAGGTATAAAAATCAATAGATCATAGGGGTGAAAGGTGATGTTGGAAATTATGACAAGCAAGACAGTTACCAAGTAAAACTGCGGTAGTTTTAGCCAGTCGCAAGGTTTCATAATTTCTTTTCCAACGTTCAGGGATTTTGTTGAGATAGCTTTGGGAAGCTGCAGCGTTTTGTGCACTGCTTCTGTAATTTCACCCTCGTTGCTACGAGTTGGTGAAATAAGTGCCCCTTCGCCTTCACCTTCTGCCGGGCCACCACTTTGTGAGACAGTTGGTTGCACTATATTAACTTTCTCCGGAGTTATATCAGCGTCATCTGCAGCAACAGGTTGCCCACCATTGTTGTTCTGTGCAGAGTCTCCGCTTGCCCCTTTTTGAACTTTCAGCAAAGACGCAATTTTTTTCACTGTCGTATCAGATTTTTCCTCAACAAACATGTGAAAAATTAGGGAAAGCACTAGTCCCAAAGCCCCACAGGTTAAAACAATGTACTGCAGCAACAAAAAAAAGGGTTAAATGTGAGCACGGAAAAAGTACAATAATCATAATAATGCATGAAATAAAAGACACAATGATATGTGTAAAAGTGGCATCATTACAAAAAATGTTAGGTTATCCTCCTTGTTTATTTGGCATTCGTCAACCCTTTCTGAAGCTCGAGAAGCTCTTAAAAATATCCATGCGATTAAGTACACCGATATATTCGACCCAACAGTGAAAGCATACCTACCACAGTTCAAACCAGAAACATCGCGTGTCCGAATTATTATTAACTTAAACACTTGAAAAGATACAAATTTCATTCAAGTTATTTATACCTAATGGCAAGGATTTCTGTTCTTATCAACTCATTAGGCGTTAGTTTAGGGATAAGTGCAAGATGTGAGATTTGGGTTGAAGCCCATCCAACTTGAAACAAAGCAATAAATAGTCCATAATACAAGGTCTTCTTCCAGTCAGCAACTTGAAGCCATTCGTCATTGTAAAAACTGTATCCGATGCAAGGTGCATACATGAATGGAGCCGCAATACCCACGAGGATAATGCCTGAAAAATGAGGGTAGCAAGTAAGGTAACATACTTTTAAGTACATGTTTGTGTGCACTGCGACTTACCCAGGAGATGCCATGATTTACATCTTCCATAGTCTTTTTTGCACGGCCACAAGGCTGTAACACGATCAGTTAGGTATCCAATAGTTGGTGTTGATAACCCATCAACCAACTGAAAAGACAGATGGTCATGATTTCAAACTAAATGGCTGTTGAAAAGTGCATGGGGTGTGGGAAATTCTATTAATTACTGCACCTGACCGCAAAACAGCAATAATCCTGCACTGGTCTCACTAAGCCCTGTAACTTTAGTCATGAATAGGAGAAAGTATGAAAACCAAATTGCAGCAAACAGGTCGTTCATAATATGACCACTCCCAGCGACAATTCTTTGTATTCGGGACAACTGGGTTGATGCTAGGAGTGCTTTCTTTTTATTATCATCTGGAGCATTAGTGTTAATTTTGCCTTCATCATCGTCAGCGCCATCGTCTGTTGACAATTTTGTGTCGGATAGATCGGAATACTCTGTAGTTGTACAACTTTTCTGGTCATCCCCAGTATTGGAGAGGGTAACCGTTAAAACCCGGATATCCTCCTCTCGCGTTTTCTTTACGTAAATTCCCTTTTGTGCTATGAAAAGAGATGCAAGATGAGTTCAAAGCTGAGATGGATACATCAATGGTATTCGTTCTGTGTTTGACATTACATGCCGATTGGATTAGCTGAGTATTCTTTTGAATGTGTTTGTCCTCTAGTTTCAGCTCCTGTGATCCTCTACGACCCACAGGATTTTTTCGATCCATTATAATTTCTATTTGGTGAACTTAGATTTTAATCCTCAATAATATGTTCCCCGCTCATGGCTAGATTTCATTCTTTTCTAAAATATGAATCCCAGTAAGACCCAAGCGAATCGAAAATGCTTATTACGCAATGCTGTAGACTTCACGTTTGCATGTATATTTTTAACTATAATGGAAATCTATAGTAACGATATATCAAGTCAACTGCATGTGACAAACGAACCAGTATGACTCTAGGAGGATATATTTCTCTAAGGTCAAAAGTCAAAAAAGTCTTGTCTGACTGAACATTATGAGCCATATTTAGTAAATAGACGTCTAATTTATATAATGAAAGGTCAAAATAACAACACGAGCAGATTTATATTTGCTCTTTCGAGATTCCCCCTCGGTTTATTTGCATTACATCTTGTCTTTGAGATTCTACATGCCATCAATGTATGTAGTAAGTACATTAATGTGCTTTCGTCATCATCAATGACTCCAAATAAAATGTTTAAAACAATATATTTTAGATAAAACTGATTCGCTTTCTCCATCATCTACTTCCTTGCGCAGCATGAGAACTCGAGTTCCTAGACTTTCTCATGAGCATGATAGTTATGATAAGTGTAAATATCATAGCACCTATTGCTGACCCTGAAATTAGATAAACAAAACAGAATGTGTTAAAATTCCCCACAAATAGGTGATCTTTTATAAGTGTGCTAGCATGTTTATATTACCTCCACTGGAATATCCCAGTGCATCGCGATAAAACTGTTTTCCACCTTCTCCTACACAAGCATGCTTCTCGTCCCTGCGTAAAAGAAGAGTTATTTTATATATTTAAAAATTTGGAATGGTTGGATGGAGTATTTTGAATGAACAACAACAACTTACTTGCATGGATTAAAACTACTAATAAGTACAACGGCTACCCCACAGGAAATTTTATCACAGAAACTCATAGCACCATACACAAAGGCTCCACTTTCAATATTGTCACCAATTAAGTCTGCTGTGATAGAAAGACTAGTAACAAGAATGGCAGAGGAACCACCGCCTGAAAGAAACACGTATAAATTATTGTAACGTTTTAAGAATGGTCGGGGCATCATGATAAAGATATAAGGATTTGTCATATTATTTATAGGCACACCTAAGAGGACGGCAATGACGTAAATTCCCCAGGTGTTTGTACTTCCATCTACAAACAAGATTAGACTAGCACCGCAAACGATTAGGAAAGCACCAATTGTATATGCCAACTGTCTTCCAAGATACTTGTTCAGCGTTTTGATTATAAGAGAAACTACAAAGCCTGCCGAGTACATAATCAATGGAATGAAAGCGACAGCTCCGCAGCCTAACCCGAGACTGGTTTCCACATACAGAGGCATGTATGATTGAGACACATTAACACATAATCTTGTGCAAAGGTATATTCCAGCCACCTAGAATCAACAATCATAAATTACTTAGCATATTAGTTAAAAGGAAATACTGAGGGTGAATATGAGTAGTTTATACATATAAACCCGGAAACTGAAAATCTTTACTGACCATATAAAACTGTGGTAGTGCCAACCAGTCATTGACACCCATGTTCTCTTTTCCAGCATTAAGGCCTTTAGTTGAAAGGGTTTTGGCCGGCTGAATAACTTGTACGGAAGACCTACGTCTGACGGTTGATAACCTTGTCGATGCATCATCATCTTCATCATCACTTTCGAGCAAACCTCTTGTGCCTTCACTTCCTGATCGGAGATCTGTAGGAGTTCTGTTTCTCTTCATACGGTCTTCCTTGCTCACCGTATCTGTTTCATCAGTGACATCCTGTCCTTGATCCTCAGTATTGGAAGACTCTTGGATTTTAAGTATTGAAACGCTTCGTTTAACAATTTGATCAGATTTCTCCACAACAAAGAAATGAAACAGTATAGAAAAAAATCCTCCGAGTCCTATTGATATCAAAGCAATGTACTGGAAATAAAGGGGAGAAGCTCGAATTATTAAAGGTCAGTCATGCAAGTGTGTTATTCTTCAAAATTACAAACAATCAAATTACACTAAAGCTTGAGGTGTCATCAATGCCAACATCACATTTTTCATGTTCTCCGAAATTGGTTAGAAACATCCAAGTGAGAATGAATACTGACATATTTGCAAAAACGGTGCAAGCATATCTATACGGAACATGAAACAGTATTTTTTTAATCAATGGTGAATTACATTTCACATAAGGGGTCAAGCGACGGTAAAAGCAAGGAAATCATGCATTATTTTGTTTTGTACAGCACATTGCACAAACTAAAGGTAGCTACTAAATCATGATATGCAGCATAAAGTTACTCACCTAACTGCGAGAATTTCCGTTCTCAATAAATCATCTGGAGTCAATTTAGGAATGAGCGCAAGGTGAGAAATTTGAGTGGATGCCCATCCTATTTGAAAGATTGCGATAAATGGAGCATAATACACAGCCTTCTTCCAATCGGCTACCTTGGACCATTCGTCGGTAAAAAAGCTGTATCCGATGCATGGTGAAAATATGAAAGGGAAGCTGATAATTACTAAGATTACGCCTGGAAATTTAACAGCATAAAAATTGTTTGCTTTTTAGAGTATTTATATATAAGGTTTTAAGAAAATATTTAAAAAAGGCTTGTACCTAAAAGATGCCATGATTTACACCTTCCATAGGACTTTTTACAGGGAAATAAACTTGCAACGTGGTCAGTCTCATAACCCACGAATGGTGTTGCTAATCCATCTACAATCTATAAGGTAACGACATTTGTAAATTTCGGTTATCAGCTCGGGAAAGTCTAAGCTTGTATAGTTGAAGTAAAATATCTAGTCTTACTTGACCCCAGAAAAGTAGCCCAGCCGCATAAGTATCATTGAACTTGACAACTTTCTGCATAAATAGCAAAAAGTACGTGAACCATAACGAAGCAGTCAAGTCATTAAGAATGTGACCAGAACCAGCTATAATTCTTTGAGCTCTGCTCAGATGAAACAGAGCTACTCGGGAGGACGGAGGCATGGGTGAACAAGCACTAATTTCCGACGTTCCAGTCTCTTGTACGTAATTTGAGGTGGACGCTGATGGTGATGAAAAATTTGCTGCAGATCTAATGCTCGATTGATCCCCATTGCTAGAAACTGTCACCGATGTATCAGGTATTTTCTCCCCTCCCATTTTCTTAGCTCTGATGAGAAGTTATCCTGTAACAAGATTTAGAATAGTACATCTAATTTTCACTAACTGGAAACCTTACAAGCCTCGCTTGGTGACTGACAATGAACTCTGGTGTGAATATTTTTTGCTCATCATACTTATACACCTGTCGTCTTTGATTGAAATATCCTTCAGCAATGTCAAGCGTCAACAGATAGAATTCAATAATGTTTACGTTTGCCTAATTATTGAACTTACACAACTCACTTTGTTTTACGATTTGCGTGTGTGTACTAAAAACTGAAGAGTCAACCATTATAAAAGTTATGTCATTTGACTTGACACTGAGGAGTGATGCAGATATTTTTCTCGCCTGCTAAGTGCAGTTCCCTCCTCACTAAATGCAATTGGTTTTTGTGGCTCGAATGGAAAGTTTTCCTATCTAAACATGTTAAAGCAACAACTAGTGATAAATATGTGTATTTGTAGAACGGGACTTGGGAAAACCGATGCTGACTACATGAAACAAGCTAAACGATTTGCCCTTTTTCACAGTCTATGCATTTTTTTGTTCGTATTACGTATCAACTATGATATTATGATAAATCCAGATTTGTGGTCAGAACCCAACAATGCGTAAAGGATATAATTATGTGTTTATATAATTATTACAAACAAGTTTATATCTATACAATTGGAGAGCCGATTCAACAAAATGAATGCACGACGACGGCTCAAGGATAGACATAAATATGTAAGATACACATCAAAACATTCACCCTATTCATAACTTTCCAGCAGTACATAATATTTTCTGGCCAAATCCAGCTTATCCAGGTCAAGTAATAATGGATTGCTTGCAGAAGCATCCACCTACTTTCTTCTACAACAGTAGACTTGGAAATTTACTGTTCCCATTCAAATCGTGTGGTTTGTCAAAAGCATTTGAAATTAGGTAATCGGACAATGCAACCTTTGAAGAAATGGAATTTATTCAAATTCAAACATCATTCAACTGTTTATACATAGAAATTTACATACTCTCAGACATGACAGACTGGAAACAAATGATAATACTATACAATACCTATGCGTGAATGGACTGCGACCTTAACCTTCCGTTCATCTTAGGAATGAGTATACTTATTTGCTTTACTATCTTTGTTCAACTGTTTTGTATATATGGTTTGTCATATTTCACCGTATTCTAACCCTCAACTTCATACATGTGCAATTGCCTTCATTTGTAATAACTTACTTTCTTGCAAACTAAATGATTTCCTTATAATCTAAGCCAAAAACATCCAGCCATGACTCTGATTCCGCAGTGAAATGGTCTTCTGTTGTAGAAACGCTACGTAACATTTTGCATTGGTATTAGTGGTTGGAAAAGTGTGATGTCTACACTAACCTTTAGGCATTAATAATTAGTTTTAGTTTCATCTTAGAATGTGTATCACTGACCACTATTCCAAAAAGAACAACTTGCTGATGGAACTAAAAATGATCGTAAAACTGCATTGTAAAAGTTTTTATATGAAATATTCACTTGACGTATCCTGTTTTAGTTCTTTACTGCTTACATGCAGCCACCGAGCAACCATTACACACACATTTATGTATAATACGAAATTACTCACCACTTCATGACTTCAGCAATGACAGCATTTAATATTTTATTCCTCCCACTAGGCACACTTATTGACTAATTTTCTCACAACTCTTTCCTCGACAAAGTGACTCAGATAGAAGTTAAAACCTACTTTCTGCAACTAAACAATAATGCTAAAAAGGCTTAGCTATGTGTGCTGTTACAGTTTACGTGCCCATCCAAACCACTGTCACTTGTGGCAAGCTTCAGACAGACAGAGAAATGCATGTAGCAATTCAATAAAATTGTAAAAAAATAGGTTTATTACAATTAAAGGTTTATAGGATGCTGCTGCTCGTGAGCTCTTATTAACTATGACGTGCATCGAAAAAGTTGACATTTGAATACACAAACATAGACTGCTTGCAAAGGATACATACATATAAGAACTTTCGCAGCTGGCGAATTTTGTTGACTCCTATTATCAGGGCTGAAATAGGAGTGAAGAGTAAGTACATTTATGCATATTGTATATGGATACCTATATTCGTGCATGTAGGAAGATGAACTGAACAAACACGCAATTGCTTCCTCATCCGAGCATCTTACAATGTATACTTTTTGATGTAATAATGCTCAGAGGGAATCTTCTGCTTCATAAGATCATGAAAATGAAAGTTTTATGCACTTTCTGTTCGATAAGTAGTATTTAATGCAAGTGTACTGCTTGAACGTTGCATTTCATTGGTTTGATGCAGTTCATTTGCGGAGCACCTTTCGCATACTTGTTGAAGCGATGATGAGGACGCAACGAGATACAAGAATTCACATTTACATGATTAGTAGTTTTATGCTTAAATCACAACAGAGTATCATATATAGAGTTAACATATTCATAAATGCCCAAAAAATCCACGGATCATGATGAAAACCAACTGGATATGCCTAAATTTAGTTACTAAAATAACCTATTTAATTGGACAGGTTTTAATTTCCTGGTAAGCCTTTCTTTTCTGAATAATAAGGGTTTCTTGAGTTGGGTTTGCAGAAGACCAACAGTTTAATGCATAGATTTGCCGTATTCTTGTTATTTGTTTTGATGACAGTAAATGGTAAGCGTGTTTAACAGATCTCAATTAGGTTGATAAAGTGCAACTGATAAGAAGAAGACTCTGACTGAAGCACACATTAATGTGATGATGAAATATGACAAGTTGAATGAAATTCATCGATTGCTTACTGGAAATAAAATTGGGGTATAGTGACAGCATAACAAACAAACACGCTAGCATGCCTGCGGATGTATGAAAATCATTGTTTGTTATCTATTCCAGTTATGAAAATGAAAGATTAACATCAGATTTCATTATCTGTTACTTACGCGGTGCTAATTTGCAAAGTTTATTTTCAGTTTGGCAGTACAGCAGTTGCGAAGAGCGCTGCTTAATGCGTAACTCTATACATTGGCTTATGTATTAATCAAACGAACGATCAATTTATCATGAAACTTATGAGCTAGCTAAAATTAATTTCACCGATTATGCTAGGTATTTACAGTATATGACACAGCAAGAGCTTGATATGATACACGATAAATATTACAGCGAACAAATACATCAGATCATCGATTTATGTATATATATATATTACATCACGTCCTTTTCGCAGAAGCACAAGTTTTAACACACCACTGCATTTACTAATAACTTTTTGCTTCAAACTGATACTGATAATTTAAGAAACACTTGTAGAATTTATGACAAGTAAGTTCTGACGACTGCTTTAATTGGTTGGCGGCACAAAGCACAGTTTGACAACGCAGTGGCACAACGCGTGCATGACACTAAATGCCCACAGGGAAGGAAAACTATTCCAACTTGGTTATCCATGCATATTTTACACAAGGTTGCTTCTCTCAGTTTCCGTACTTCTTCTTCGAGATCATTTTCTGTAAATAAAAAATAAATACAAATGTTTTAATCCACAATTTTCATACAGATAATGTATGCACTATTTTAGAATGAATATAATATGTTACCTTTAACATTAGAGTTACAAGCTTCGGCAGCTACCTCCCCTTGCTCATCTTCCCCACTACTATTCGATTCAGTAACTACTGAACCAACTCCACTGTCTCCACTGGCACACCGATTTGCCACAGTTTTTGGCTTTGGTTGACGTACTGCTGCTGTAGTTGATGTAGGTAAAGACTCTTCATCTCCACTTCCGCAAGAGTGTTCAGCTGACGAGCTTGAGGATGCTTCTGCTGAGCTGCCAGAACCAACTCCATTGAATGAAGTCATGGTCATAGACGTCGAAGTATTGTTGGGTCGAGGACAGGCTCTCTGCCTCGGTGCGGGGCTCAGGTCCTCATCTTCGTCATGTTCATCTGTATCCGAGTCAGAATCCGATTCATACTCCGAGTCCCGTCCAAGAACAGCCTCTAAAAGAGCTTCTGTTGTAATGAACGGTTGGCCAGTTTGTTGAATTTTTCTTTGAAGGGCTCCTTTCACCTTTCCAAGCTCCATTCCCATTTCCAAAGCAGCCTACGAATGAAAAAATACATATATTTATATAAAGTTATATAAAGCTTTGAGCTCTGAACAGAACATGATGACTTAAAGTATAACTGTTATGTACCTGGACAATAGGTGTGTCAATCAACTCTCTCAGTTCTTGGTCTGAGACTCTACGAGGTGGATTTCCATTTGTAAGATTTCCGTGCTTGTTTAAATACTGGATAACGAAAACATAATTCGTCAGCAACCTGAAGCCATCATCATAAGTGCTGTCTTTTTTCTGCAATAACTGTGATTCCGTATTTCTCACCTGTTGAGATACTACGGGAGGCTTGGTTTTGTTAACGTCTTTAACATAGCTATCTCCCTTGTTAAGAATCACATATGTGCAGTTGGAGAACCAGCGGGCGTGCTCTAACCATGGGTCATCATTAGCTTCCCAATTCCTTAGCCCCCCATCACAATAAAAACATTTTACATGGTCCCTGCGACCAATGTAGAAAAACCCTGCTTCTGCCATTATTTCAGGCGTCTGTCCACACTCCACCGGCCAACTGGAGAAAGTTTTTATCCGAGAGTGAACAGTGACGAGACTTGGATGAGCAGGGCCGTTACCGCAAGTTTTGATTCCTAGGCTTGTTACAACTTCATTGCCGTTGCCTCCCAAAGGTTGTGCTCCTCTTACTGATGCTGGAATTAAAAAGTTTTTCGTTACATTAGCACTAAGTAGGCTACAACAAACCAAAATTGAAAATGAGTACGCAAAAGTAAGAAATGAACAGCTTACCTGGTTGGTCAGTAGACAACGCCAACTGGCTGATGTCTGGAGTATAGGGACCACATACGTCTATTCCAGCTGCCTCGTTCTGTGTACTTGATAGAGATCCGTCGTTTCCTTGATCAACAGAAATATTTCCAACTGGCAAGCCGCAAATGAAGGGGCATCGTGGAAAATGTCTTCGGTGCTCTTGTCTTGGATTATCTCCTTGCTCCCATTCTCCAGCGACTCCACGACAAAACGCACACTGAACCTTATCACCATCTTGCAAGAAGAAGAAACCAGCTTGTGCACAATCTTCTGGCCTAATAAAAGGTATCGGCCAACCAGGAGGCTGTGAGAAACTGTCCAGTCTCGCACGTTCGGATTTTAACGCATCAAAATCGCGTGGCCTACTAAATGGATTTGCCGATTCCATTCTGTAAAGATTAATAAATCAGAATCATGTTATTGATGACAAGAAAACTTATCCAATCGTTACTACAGCTTTGATAAATTCAAAGGCACACCAGCCACAATTTTCTATGATGATAGAAAAAGAAAATAAGAATGGATTTTTATAATGCTAAAATAATGCTGAAGTCGAAACATAAAGGTTTCTATACGAAACTAAAACTTTCTCGCTATCATTCAATGACTTTCACCAACGCATCTAGGCTAGATTAGTGGCTTTGGTAGCTGCTTTGCATGTCTGTCTGTGATCTTTGTTTATCTTTTCATTTCTTATTATTGGGATGAGTATGAGTATATATTTGCAGCAAGTCATCATTATATGTCCGTATTGCGTATGTCAAACAAATCAATATTAGAGGAAATCCTGGCGACAAATTGCATTTTCAATGAATCATTTTCAACCAAGACAGTCAGTGTAATACGGGTAATGCTAAAATACTAATGAAAACTGTTATCTTATCTGACTCTTTATCGTGTCTGTTTTACATACAAACATACGATCCGATATTCACAGAGAGCACTGAAAGCAGAGTATACAAAGAGAAGATCACAGATCACACCTACCTCCTCATGTCTATATGAGGAAGTAGATCTCTCCCATGCAGATTATTATTTATCATCTCATATACATATATTATGTATTCCTATGAATGAAATGAAGGTGATGCAGCTACTTTCATATTGTGTGGGCGAAAAGCAATTATATGTGTCCCATTATCCCTGATTCCAACAAGCTTTTGAATTTAAAATTTCAATTGTTCTGAAAGATAGATATAATGAAAATTATTCAAATAATTATTTTAACTTACCCTCGTGGGACAATCATACGACCAACTGGCTCAATACACCTACTATGTGGCGTATTACTGTTTGCGTTACTGTTATTACTATTAGTTTCAGTACTATTGTCGTTTTCAATACTAGTTGTAGAACTAACTTGATCCACTTCTCCAGGCGAAGGCTGAGTAGTTGAAGAAACAGTATGTTCTGATACTGTAGCGTTGTCCATCATGAAAAAAACGAGATCTCCTTGTGATATTACGGGGTAATTCTCAGGATTTCTGAATCCACACCAAACTTCCTGTGTGTTTTGTCCAACAACTAAAATTCCACAATTCACAACAACAGTTACTTACTATTCTCCTTGTATTCCTTCCTCAAACTGTAGTAAAAATTTCAATACTACTCCAGTTGTAACTTCCAAGCCTTTCTGAACAACAACAACATACAATTTTAGGCCATCGTGAACAAGGAATGTACTAACTAGCACGAATACTAAAAGGACGTATGAATAATCGATCCTTCATATTAGTACTCAAATGCACAAAAATGCTATTCATACAGGAATAGTACTGCGATGCATACAAAAAGTACGTTGCGTAGTAGATAGGAAAATCATTTGACCAACATGGTTTTATGGACTGCATACCTAGAAAAATTTAACACTACGCACGCTATATGGGGTATCCTCTATAGACAATACAAAAACTTGTTCAAGTATGTACAAATGTTACCAAGGTCTATTAACAGGAAAGTGGTGGGGTTCGAGAGGGGGTGCAGTGGATTGAGACCATAAAAAGCAAGATGTTATATACGTATGGTATGGCTTAAATGGTTCTTGTCTGCTATCTGGTTATATGTATCTATATAATACGAATGAACCCCACTAAGCCTATATATATATACCTTTCACATCGGCGACAAGACCTTTGGAATGGAATGTAAACACTAAACGAGTATACCTAAGTATTCAGAAATTATGCATACTCATAGTCCATATATAACATCAATTCTATAGTACTAACTATGGCTATAGCAATCATTATGTTTCATTGTTCATGGGATGGGATGCGCTAGAAATGGCATCATATCATGAACACGAATGATGACGCATAGCCACCAATAATCTTTCTAATTTTCTGACTAAAACCTTCGTCTTGCAAAAAGAAACCTTCAATCATTCTAGTCTTACCGAGTGCATATATAGTGCAACTGTCCGTAAACTTGCGAATGATAGAAATACTACTCAGTATATCTTTTTGGTCATGGTTCCTTCTGCTTAATGATCAGATCAGTGGTTAACCATATAATCTGGAATTCAAAAAAATGTTTTCTGCTTGGAAATTTGCATGCGTTTATTTAGGAAACGTGAATTTAAATGATAGTACAAAGCGAGTACGCAAGTGCATTCCACTGACACTAATAATTTGTTTACTTCTGTGACACGTGCAGCGTTAATATTTGCGTTGACATCCATGATCCACATCGCATAGAATCGCATCAATTGGACAGACACACATGACAAAAACTTGAATCGTTTTTACAGGGAAAGTACCTAGTTAGTATGCACCAGGATGTTTGATCATATACATATACAACACATTGCACAGTACCAAAATGCGGTGCGTGTTAGCATGTTTTCATGCATGAACATAAATTAAGGGTACCTCTGCTCTGGCTTACTAAACACGATGACTTTTCCCTTGTAGAATAGGAATACCCAACACTGCTATATATAAAGCTGCGTTCTAATAATATCTTTTATGGAAATCCAATGATACGATATAACTTTTTTTTACACACATGCATGCAGATCCCATGTGAAACCACTAACCTGCAACGCAACCGCTAAGCTACATGGATTAACCAATAATTTAATTTATCGATAATACAGTTAGCGTGCATTGGACATACTGGACATAATCAGTCTGTATATCATGTTTTATAACCCAGCTTTGTAATCATAATCATGCTACTACCATGTTGCGAAAATTGACACTCAGCGTTCCAATTCTAACCTACGGCATGGCATAATATGGTATTACAATATTAAGCAAGGGAAAAGAGGTTACTTCCGTCCGTTCAAATGAATATCGATTTCTTAATGAATAAACTATAACATTGCAGCATTCTTGCAATAACTTTCTCTTAGCTTTTAGTTAATCGATAAAGCTGCTTTGAAAGAATTGTTTGAATTTTTATTTTGTCTTTGACAATGCATAATGGCTTCTGCTTTCTATGTCACAATGGTATTGGAACAATGTCGCTTTCATCCTACCAGAAATGAATCGAACCAAAGTATTTTCAACGCTCTGTTCAACCAAACGCGTTAATGTTGTTCATTTTAAAGGTGTGCAAACAATTAATACTGTCAATTGACATCATAGTTAATGATTTGGTAATGTATTGCTTTTTTACTTCTATGATTTTTATTCCATCAATGAACAATAATTCCATTGCATAACTGTATTTGCATGTTAATTACATGGATATATCCTACATGAACTATGGCTGCGGTTAATGTCCAACGGAACAAGGATATTTTGACCAACTTCGACTTCCTATCGAATTTGCTTCCTTCCTAGAAGTAGTTACGACAATTGATATTAACGAATTCAAAAGTTGGTAAGCCATTTCTTAAGAACCAATACTGAACTTTGTCATTGGACGATACATGGAATTGAAGAAATAGAAAGGTTTTACAAACGGTTGTTGATTCAAAGTATTAAGATTAAAAGATTAAAGTTACAATATAGCCAAACCTAAGACAAGAATGTTGACGAGAAGCCATACTAGGCACTAGGAGGATAATCAGTAAACAAATGAATCAACAAGCATGTAAACTTGAACATGAGATTAGGTACGTACGTAGAAGAGCAAGAAAACGTTTTTTGATGATGTCATAACTGTAGAACCCACTTCAAACATCAATTGTCTCACTCACGCCTGCCACAAAAAAAGTTCAGCAAAACAACTTCTCGGGCTTCAATCAGTTTACCAAGATTCAGTCTCTTCTCTACGGTATGGTCACATGACTCAATATAAGTAAGACCTTTCAGCATACTGCATATTTTTTCCCAAGTAAAAATGCCGAGTGTTGAATTGAATGAATACTTAACAAAAACTCGGTTCCCATCCCAGATTAGGCTGTAGCTGACATACTCATACTCACTACTTTCGTTAGTTGTATGTACATTTCATATGATGGACAAAAATCCAGTTAGCTATAAATAAATCTCTCAACCTTTTTTTTGTGATATTCTATAAACATTATTATTAACTCTACAAAAAAGGTACAAGGAACCCTTACAAATGTTCCAAATGGGCCCCTGTGTACAAGCAATAGTGGGCAAATAAACAAGAGTTTGTCAAAGCGAAGCATTCGATAAAACGTACAAATCGTGTGGGGTAACTTAAGAATGTGTTACGGCTGGACAACTACGCGACGTCTGGAAAGCCCCTAATTCTCAGTAAACTATTATGGGATGAGTCATTTTATGTCTGTTTACTGACGTTGTAGCACTTTTGTAAAAATGCTTATGCAATTTTCTAACAAGACTGAAGAACTCTAACAAGACGAGAAGGGTTGGCTTTGACTCTGGACATTCATAAGAACGAACATAAGAAGCTCAAGATACAAACCCTGCAATTTACCGGCTGTAAAGCAGTGAGATATGCGAGAATATGAGTTCTCTATCGAAAACATTCCATTTCTACTGTACAAGATGCAATATCCACACAAAGTATGCCACATCCAAGGATCACTTTAGCGCTTCACCGGAAATCAGACTACAACTATAAATTTTTAATTGATAATAATCTGGAAGCATTGTCATTCAAACATTTATGCAGCATCATATTACCACATCACTACAAATGATAATACAATAAGAGATTTTTCCATTCTGATAAGCACCTGGCATTATCATGTAAATCCGAAGTGCATTATGCTAGAATTCAAATGAGTTGCTTTATATCCCGAGTTATAATAATTACGGGTTGAAGTGAAAAGTTCGTTTTACTCTTTAAATTTGT